>JAPDOI010001521.1:0-169764 GCA_029168955.1 Aplectana chamaeleonis
CATTCTCTATTCAACGGTCAACGGTCACCGGTCAACGGTCAACGGTCACCGGTCAACTCTTAGCCGTTTATTATTATGTATGATTTCGCCATGTCAAACCTTCTGCTGACTACGCCCAGCTGGAAATGTTAAGGTAAGGTCCCACCAAAAATTGCAATTAGGAATAATAATCAGACATCAAGAATGTGGTAGAAGTGTTGAATTTATTTATGTCCTAGACCGCAATATTGGATACATTGTTCCCTCAAACGCATTTTCACGCATTGTTAAGCTTCGTTTCGATTTTGAGTTTTGAATTTCGCAAATCGTGAATCTTGGTAAAATTGCCCAAAACGCCCGTAAGTAATTCGTGAATAGCAATTTACTCGTAATTGAGCACAGCGCTGATGCTGATCAAATCCACGAAAAATGACTGAAACCGCATTCTTAGGCTAGGAAAGGCCCACACTCCTTTATGAGATAGGAGGATATGGCCAGTATCAATAAATGATGTTTTTCAGTGTAATCTGGCTTGTCAATTTTATCAGCTGCCATCTGACATGATTATCCTCTATAAAAAAAATCGTATTTCACATGACTCATGGCGCATACGGCACACGCGATGCTGCTGCCTCTGTCTGCCCTCCGCTCTTTCGCTGTCTCTATCCTCCGCTCCGCACACGCCCGTAACGGTCAAATTCTGTAGGCCTCTTCGCGATCTACAGCAACCCCGCTCTTGGATAGACTGACAAGGATTGGTGGCGCTCATGCAAACATGGGTGGTAGCAAACCTACTGAATTCGGCACTTAACGGAGACGTCAAAGTGACGCTCGAGTGCCACATTAATTACCAGAGGGTTATGCGATGGGCAGAAGATGATGGGATGTGACAGTTCTCTCCCTACAAAATTTGTACTTCAGTCGATTTCGAACCAGCGTCCTATTTACTGAGTACGGCGAGAAGTCACACTATGTCGGCGACGGATGGTACGTGCAATGCTGTTTGTTATCACTGCATTGATGGCAAACCCTTCAAAATCGTTCAACGTTTCAACAGTTTTAACAGAATCCTTTGCGAGTATTCGTCTTTCTTACTGTTTAACCTGGCAAATGTGATATAAACTGATTCCCTTCCTTTTCTTTTGGTCTGGAGTTTCCTGGAGTTCACTGTACTGCTCGGCTGCGTAAAAGATACGTAGATTATATTAGTTTTGAAGGCAAGTTCCACTATTTAATACAATGAAAGAGTTTTGAACGAAAAATCCTCCTTCTCTCGTAGATTCTGACCGATCTTTTGCAGTTGTAGTCTCTTCCCCTACCTAGCCCATGTCTGAAAAAAATGTTTTGCTCTGAAATAGCTTGTGTTGTGATACCGCACGGCAAATGAACTGGCTGCAATGGTCCATTCAGCTTCATTCCAGTACTTTGCTGCCGGCGTAAATTTTTTCAAAGGTCTCCGTCTCGTTGACAGAGAAGCGTCATTGGACTGGCAATATATCAAAACATGTTGAAAAAAAAAACGCCTCAATTGGGTTAGAGTTGTTCATACTCACACCGTCCAGCGGCGCAGCCTTTGCATCTCTGTAATATTGAACATGCAGCGCTGCAAGATCAATATCATGAGATCGCTCTTTGCCCCTATCTCGGCGACGGAAGTATAAAAGACGCCTTATACGTGTTGACGGCTAGGATGCGCTTGCCGGTCTTTTTGCTTCATTAGGAAGGCAAAACTCATCTCTTGCTTTGCAAACTGATCTGGCTCGATTCATTTTTTGCAGGAAGCCACGAAATCTTCGCGGGTACCTGATGCGGAATCATCTGAGCGTTAGTTCTCACCCTTCTCCAAGATTGCCGGGATGCGGTCTCCTACAACAATGACACAGATAACACCAGCGTTAAGAGTGTGTATGACTCATGTGAGTGTGCCAAGCGGCGAGAAAAGTGTGCGGGACCCAACTCGGAGGGCGCCACGCTCCGTGGAAAGTGTGCGGTACCCGACTGGAAGCTCGCCACGCGTTGTGAAAAGTGTGCGGGACCCGATGGGAGATGCGCCACGCGCCGTGGAAAGTGTGTGGGACCCATCCGGAAAGGGGCCACACGCCGTGGAAAGTGTGCGGGACCCGACTTGAAGTGAGCAACGCGCCGTGGAAAGTGTGCGGGACCTGACTGAAAGCGCGCCACGCGCCCTGAAAGTGTGCGATACTCGACTAGAAGTGCGCTACGCGCCATGGAAAGTGTGCGGGCACCGACTGGAAGTGCGCCACGCATCGTGGAAAGTGAGCGATACTCGACTAGAAGCGCGCTACGCGCCCTGAAAGTGTGCGGGACCAACCTGGAAGTGCGCTAGGCGCCGTGGAAAGTTTGTGGGATCCAACTGGAAGTGCGCCACGCATCGTGGAAAAGTTGTAGGACATAACTGAGAGTGCGTCAAGTGCCGGAGAAAGTGTGTGGGATTCATTTGAGGGTGCACGAACCGCCGGGAAGAGTGTGTATGACTCATGTAAGAGTGTGCGAAGCGGCGAGAACAGTGTGCGGGACCCGATAGGAGATGCGCCACGCGCCGTGGAAAGTGTGTGGGACCCAACTGGAAAGGGGCCACACGCCGTGGAAAGTGTGCGGGACTCAACTCGGAGTGCGCCACGTGCCGTGAAAAGTGTGCGATACTCAACTAGAAGCGCGCTACGCGCCCTGAAAGTGTGCGGGCACCGACTGGTAGTTCGCCACGCGCCGTGGAAAGTGTGCGGGACCCGACTTGAAGTGAGCCACGGGCCGTGGAAAGTGTGCAGGACCTGACTGAAAGCGCGCCACGTGCCCTGAAAGTGTGCGGGACCCAACTGGAAGTGCGCTAGGCGCCCTGAAAGTGTGCGGGACCAACCTGGAAGTGCGCTAGGCGCCGTGGAAAGTGTGTGGGATCCAACTGGAAGTGCGCCACGTATCGTGGAAAAGTTGTGGGACATAACTGAGAGTGCGTCAAGTGCCGGAGAAAGTGTGTGGGACCAGATTGTGAGTGCGCCAAGCACCGAAAAAAGTGTGTGGGATTCATTTGAGGGTGCACGAACCGCCGGGAAGAGTGTGTATGACTCATGTAAGAGTGTGCGAAGCGGCGAGAACAGTGTGCGGGACCCGATGGGAGATGCGCCACGCGCCGTGGAAAGTGTGTGGGACCCAACTGGAAAGGGGCCACACGCCGTGGAAAGTGTGCGGGACTCAACTCGGAGTGCGCCACGTGCCGTGAAAAGTGTGCGATACTCAACTAGAAGCGCGCTACGCGCCCTGAAAGTGTGCGGGACCAACCTGGAAGTGCGCTAGGCGCCGTGGAAAGTTTGCGGGACCTAACTGGAAAGGGGCCACACGCCGTGGAAAGTGTGTGGCATCCAACTGGAAGTGCACCACGTATGGTGGAAAAAGTGTGGGACACAACTGAGAGTGCGTCAAGTGCCGGGGAAAGTGTGAGATACTCGACTGGAAATGCGCTACGCGCCATGGAAAGTGTGTGGCATCCAACTGGAAGTGCACCACGTATGGTGGAAAAAGTGTGGGACACAACTGAGAGTGCGTCAAGTGCCGGGGAAAGTGTGTGGGACCAGATTGTGAGTGCGCCACGCGCCCTGAAAGTGTGCGGGACTCGACTGGAAGTGCGCCGCGCGTAGTGGAAGTTGTGCGGACCCAACAGGAAGTGCGCCACGCGCCGTGGAAAGTGTCTTGGATCCAACTGGAAGTGCGCCACGCATCGTGGAAAAGGTGTGGGACACAACTGAGAGTGCGTCCAGCGCCGGGAAAAGTGTGTGGGACCAGATTGTGAGTGCGCCACGCGCCCTGAAAGTGTGCGGGACTCGACTGGAAGTGCGCCGCGCGCAGTGGAAGTTGTGTGGACCCAACAGGAAGTGCGCTACGCGCCGTGGAAAGTGTCTCGGATCCAACTGGAAGTGCGCCACGCATCGTGGAAAAGGTGTGGGACACAACTGAGAGTGCGTCCAGCGCCGGGAAAAGTGTGTGGGACCAGATTGTGAGTGCGCCACGCGCCCTGAAAGTGTGCGGGACTCGACTGGAAGTGCGCCGCGCGCAGTGGAATTTGTGCGGACCCAACAGGAAGTGCGCTACGCGCCATGGAAAGTGTGTGGGATTCAACTGGAAGTGCACCACGCATCGTGGAAAAGGTGTGGGACACAACTGATAGTGCGTCTAGCGCCGGGTAAAGTGTGTGAGACCAGATTGTAAGTGCGCCAAGCACCGGAAAAAGTGTGTGGGACCCATTTGGGGGTGCGCGAACCGCCGGGAAGAGTGTTTATGACTCATGTGAGAGTGTGCCAAGCGGCGAGAAAAGTGTGCGGGACTCAACTGGCAGTCCGCCACGCGCCGTGGAAAGTGTGCGGGACCCATATGAAAGTGCTCTACGCGCCGTGGAAAGTGTCTTGGATCCAACTGGAAGTGCGCCACGCATCGTGGAAAAGGTGTGGGACACAACTGAGAGTGCGTCCAGCGCCGGGAAAAGTGTGTGGGACCAGATTGTGAGTGCGCCACGCGCCCTGAAAGTGTGCGGGACTCGACTGGAAGTGCGCCGCGCGCAGTGGAAGTTGTGCGGACCCAACAGGAAGTGCGCTACGCGCCATGGAAAGTGTGTGGGATCCAACTGGAAGTGCGCCACGCATCGTGGAAAAGGTGTGGGACACAACTGAGAGTGCGTCTAGCGCCGGGGAAAGTGTGTGGGATCAGATTGCGAGTGCGCCAAGCACCGGAAAAAAGTGTGTGGGACCCATTTGGGGGTGTGCGAACCGCCGAGAAGAGTGTGTATGACTCATGTGAGTGTGCCAAGCGGCGAGAACAGTGTGCGGGACCCGATGGGAGATGCGCCACGCGCCGTGGAAAGTGTGTGGGACCCAACTGGAAAGGGGCCACACGCCGTGGAAAGTGTGCTTGACCCGACTTGAAGTGAGCAACGCGCCGTGGAAAGTGTGCGGGACCTGACTGAAAGCGCGCCACGCGCCCTGAAAGTGTGCGATACTCGACTAGAAGTGCGCTACGCGCCATGGAAAGTGTGCGGGCACCGACTGGAAGTGCGCCACGCGCCGTGGAAAGTTTGCGGGGCCTAACTGGAAAGGGGCCACACGCCGTGGAAAGTGTGCGGGACCCGACTTGAAGTGAGCCACGGGCCGTGAAAAGTGTGCGGGACCTGACTGAAAGCGCGCCACGCGTTGTGGAAAGTGTGCGGGACCCGACTTGAACAGAGCCACGGGCCGTGGAAAGTGTGCGGGACCCAACTGGAAGTGCGCCACGCGCCCTGGAAAGTGTGCGGGACCCAACTAGAAAGGGGCTACACGCCGTGGAAAATGTGCGGGACCTGACTTAAAGCGCACCACGCGCCCTGAAAGTGTGCGGGACTCGACTGGAAGTGCGCCGCGCGCCGTGGAAGTTGTGCGGACCCAACTGGAAGTGCGCTACGCGCCAAGGAAAGTGTGCGGGCACCGACTGGAAGTGCGCCACGCGCCGTGGAAAGTGTGCATGACCCAACTGGAAAGGGGCCACACGCCGTGGAAAGTGTGCGGGACCCGACTTGAAGTGAGCCACGGGCCGTGGAAAGTGTGCGGGACCTGACTGAAGGCGCGCCACGCGCCCTGAAAGTGTGCGGGACCTGACTGAAGGCGCGCCATGCGCCCTGAAAGTGTGCGGGACTCGACTGGAAGTGCGCCACGCGCAGTGTAAAGTGTGCTGGACCCACATGAAAGTGCTCTACGCGCCGTGGAAAGTGTGTTGGATCCAACTGGAAGTGCGCCACGCATCGTGGAAAAGGTGTGGGACACAACTGAGAGTGCGTCTAGCGCCGGGGAAAGTGTGTGGGACCCATTTGGGGGTGTGCGAACCGCCGAGAAGAGTGTGTATGACTCATGTGAGTGTGCCAAGCGGCGAGAACAGTGTGCGGGACCCGATGGGAGATGCGCCACGCGCCGTGGAAAGTGTGTGGGACCCAACTGGAAAGGGGCCACACGCCGTGGAAAGTGTGCGGGACCCGACTTGAAGTGAGCCACGCGCCGTGGAAAGTGTGCGGGACCTGACTGAAAGCGCGCCACGCGCCCTGAAAGTGTGCGGGACCTGACTGGAAGTGCGCCGCGCGCCGTGGAAATTGTGCGGGACCCAACTGGGAGTGCGCTACGGGCCGTGGAAAGTGTGTGGGATCCAACTGGAAGTGCACCAAGCATCGTGGAAAAGGTGTGGGACACAACTGAGAGTGCGTCAAGTGCCGGGGAAAGTGTGTGGGACCAGATTGTGAGTGCGCCAAGCACCGGAAAAAAGTGTGTGGGACCCATTTGGGAGTGCAGAATATGCTAAGTGGCGGAAAGCAAGGAACTCGATGTGAGCACGTTGCAAAGTGTATGTTCACACTGATCCATATTTATAAAGGTGCACTATGCCTTATAACAATTTTTTAAACATTCGTTAGCAATAAAAAGAACAATATCACGCATCAAATAGGTGCATTAGCGTTCGTAATCCCATCGACCATGTGCGGCGCGAAGCTGTCAATTTTTAACCCAACGATTTGGTGTATGCAGGTATACTTATAAAGACAGCTGTGATATGTAGCAAACATATGTTCATAGTACTCATTTGAGATTTCAGAATTCCGATGCTGTTCTAAAAACACTTGCCGCATTCTTTTTTTGAGAACTGTACCAATCATTGCTAAGAAAATCGAGGTCATAAACTATAGACTCAATAGAAAAAATAAAAATAAATAAAGGGCAGTGTGAAGTGCATTACCCTCCGTGCCACTTCGGTACGAACACTGGTGTTCTCCATGAGCGTCGTAATTAGCCCTGAAAATGAAACTTTGCAAGATCAGAGTAAAATCAAATTAACTGATAGGATGAGAGCATTTTAAGAAATAACTAAACCAGGGCATACGTATACAAATTGTATTTGAAACACATCAAAGAGAAAGTGACACAGAAATGAACTAAAGAAGGGATGAGAACCCAAACTAAATAAAACGCGTAAAGGCAGAAACGAAAGGCAGCTGGCAGCGGCTGGCATGTGCATATAATTATCTCCAGTCACCAATCCATGACTGTGAGGGCGAGCGAATCCCAATCGGGGGTAGAAATTCGGAGATGGCGATCACAGTGTCTCACCGTCTTCTCCTACACACTATTTCGCCGTCCTCTCTCACAAATAACGAGACAATGGTCTCGCTACCATCATGTGAACGAGAAGAGCACCCGGAAATGGCGGCGAAATCTGCTCATGAGGTCGACCTTATGTCAACCTCTCGTACAATTGTTTAGTTTTTGAGCACTCTGGACCCTTATTAGCGACTCTACAAAGCTTAGCCCCAAACATAACGTGCCACTTAAGTGGAACTCTGAGCTCACCATCATGTCCCGCTTTCGCCTAGTTTGCTACCACCCCATGGCTTCATATCATGCTCACGCGATCACGGATTCATAATCCATGACGGTCTCGCTTGGAACACGGGTTCTGTAGATCGGGTGCAGACTCTAGGTTCTGACCGTTACTGGTATGTCCGCTCCGCACCAGCTCGCGTAGGAACCATGAGAATTTCGAGGATCTACAGCTTATAATTCCGGTGATCATGAGTAGTTCCGAGTTTCTGATTCAAGGGCGGTGTTCAGTAAGGCGCGTGGAGCTCAAGGATTCTAGGATTGCAGTTTTACAGCGTTTCTTACGGATTTTCCTCTGATTTTTACCTCACCTAAGCTTTAATTACTCCTAGTCTTTAATTTTCTTTTTTTTTGAAAGTGAGCAGGCTCCGCCATCGTGTAAGCCGGATGTGTGACAATTTTGTCGCTTTTCTAGAATCGCTTACTAAGCAGATGAATGGAGGGCCGTCATCTGTTTATAAGGATAGATTCACAGTGTAGACCTCTGCTTTGAAATCTCTGACGAGACGCCAGCTTCTTCTGAAGTGTAACAAATCATGCTCTTTTGGCAATAAAATTGTGCTATGAAGACACTCTTGTTAGACTTTTGTTTGTTACTAAAAATTTTTTTTGAAATTTGGCGTTGCTAAAGAGGAAGGATTTTTGTAATCGTCAAAATTTTCCTATGGAATGGGCACAGTACTATTTACCGGTGATTAGAGGGAGAGCTTTCATGGAGCTCTGGTGCTTCCAATCCCGATTATGCTTTTCAGATGGCTTGGTCAACTAATGAATACGACTACTGGGCAAAATTCGTTTGTTTTACCAGAGCGTTATTCTCAATGGGCTCCTTCGTTTTTGACATGCGAACAAATAGCGAGAGAGCTCGACCACCTCAGGTGGATGCATTTTCTATTAAATAAGTTTCTTGGTCATTTCGTCTGCTATTTAGGTCGATGATTAGCAAAAGTAAAAGTCCTGTAACATTTTGTCACAACGATCTCCAGGAAGGTTGACTTTTCGATGCTTTTCTCTAGAAGTAGTGCACAATAAATCCTCGTTTCAGAGCTTTCTTTCAGGCAACATCCTCCTTCCAAAAGCATCATCCGGAAACATTCGCCTGCCTTCTGTGAGCGAGGATTCGTTAGGATCACTGAGCCTAGCGGCATTCAATCCAGCAGATCCCAGATTAGTGCTTATTGACTTCGAATATGCCAGCTATAATTACAGGTACGATATACACGGATAGTATGAGACACCAGGTGCCCAAGCACGCAGAATTAGGTGGACTATATCATAGACTCTCATGGCCAACTTCCAGGTCCCTTTAGGTTCTGAAGACTAATTTAGTGAAGTTCCTTACGATCTGCGGCCGAGGCTACATCCCCGCTGCAGATTGGCATGCCTTCTATTCGGCTACTAGTCACATGGTTATCTGTTCGGCTACTAGCTAGTTTTTTGTTGGGTATTAGCTACTCGAAGGGGTAAGTGATGCTTTGTCGCTGTCATGAGCGACAGGCATGCATTCTAGCTCAAAGTGCGGCGGGACCCGCATCGGAGCAACGGCATCGGTCATCGTAGAAACAGTTATCGCGCGCATGCCGCAGCGACGTGTCGCATAAGGCTGACATACTGCGAATAAGCCGAAGTCTGTCGCTGTGCAGCGCAATGCGACAACGACAGATTTAAAGGCGGTCGCTGTCGCTGTGCAGAGCGACGCGACCGCCTTTGAACCTGTTGCTGAAGTATCGCAGAAGCAGAAGTATATCGCACTCTCAACGCTAGTCTTTCTTGAAGCTACTAGCCGAATAGCTGTGTGGTGAGAACAGGGTTCAAGGTGTGATGTATCACAGAGGGGGCAGACCCGTCGGCGTTCGGTGGGAGGGGGATCGGACCCATCGCCGTTCGGTGAGGAAGTTGAACCTTTGACCAAAAAAAAAAGAACCGAGATGGGCCTCTATTAGGGGTGGGGGGATTGAGAGCCATACCGTTAGTGTAAAAAATGACAGCAAACTGAGACACCAAAATTAGATCACAATGAGAGGTCAAAACAATACAGAAGATCGAACTGAGAGGGCGAAATTAAACGTTTTCACATGTGGACAGCAATACATACGGACAGGCATGCGTATTTCCTCATAGGGGGGAGGGCCGAGCAAATCGCTCGATTGAATAGGGGGAAGGGTCCGGCCAAAGTTGGGTTGTACACCTCGCGTCGTAGCCAGGATGAGACTAGCGACAGTAGTGACCACGAAGAATGGAAATTAGAAAAGCAGCTGAACAGCTTCGAGGCTATTGGCCGTCTAGAAGCGTGAGGTCTGACAACTGTCTGAGGTGTAATTAAAGTCTTCTTTGGAATCTATATGGAATGATTAGGCTACCTAATAACTAGTCTACTGCCGTGATTGTGATTAATTTTAGGGGCTTTGATTTTGCGAATCACTTTGTGGAGTACTGCATAGATTACGATGTGGTAGATCATCCTCACTATGAAATTTATCCAGAAAATTTCCCAGAAGAAGAAATGGTCAGTTATCGTTAACCTAATATTTCTTCTTCCCCAGTTTCCTAGATAGATTCAATTGAATAATTTTTAGCTTCTGGAATTTTTCATAAGCTATTTACGAGAGTATGGTGGTACGCCTGAGTGTCACTTGTACCGAGAAGCAGAAAGCTTGGTTAAGGTGAGATTTTTCCTTGGAGTAGATCAGTATTCATGTTTACAGGCTTTCAAAAAAGTACCTCGGCATAGGGGCGCGTCGGCTAGTCATGGGGGTGAGAAGACACGACGCGGTTTGAACGCACTACTGGCCGCGCAACGTTGTGTGCGACAAAGGAGAATAGGATTATGGATAGTCACCTAGCCACCGGTTGGAAATGGTACTATTCGCTGTGCCTAGCAGAAACATAACATTACACACTCTGCAGGTGCACACCATGTTTGTGGATTAAATTCGCGCTCAGCCAAGAATATCCGCGGCGCGGTTCTGTAGCTTCGGAAACGGTGTGCTAGCCGCAGTTCTGCGCTTTCTTTAGAACCAAATGACAGATGAATGCAGTTTTCGTATTTTTTTGAGAGGCGGTAGGACACTGTAAACCATCACATTAGAGTTTGCCGTCATCGTAAACTTAGATAGAAAAACAAATCAACTTTAGTGGAAATATATATTGAGTAGTTTTGTTTTCTCCCCTTCGAAGTCCTTGCTTTGCATGAACAGACTTATTTCAGGAGACACTACCCTTCGTGCCTGTTTCGCACTTCTTCTGGGGCGTTTGGGGTCTTCTACAAGTCGAACTGTCACCCGTCGGGTTTGGATTTGCGGTGAAATTTTGAACCGTTCTTCGTTTCGATGCTCTTGTTATTTCAAAACTGCAATCACGAACATTTTGTGTTAACGGGTCTCCAGATTAGGCCCCAATCACAAATAGTGCCACGCCGCGTGCTCAGTGTTGCAGAAATGCGCTGTGCCATAGCGTTCGGTGGCGGGAGTATATCTTTAGCGTCACTGCGGAGCGACGTCTTGTTGCTAAAGTGTGCCCGAATGAGAATGGCGGCCCACGCGGCCGGCGTGCTTGGCAGGCGGCCGTAGCATGTACCGCCCTCGGGCGAGTGTTGAAATTCAATGACGACCGTTCCCTCTCCCCCGTCTACAGAGCTGATTGATCGGCGCAGTGCTTGCTGCCAGCCGGTGCCGGCCCCGTTCGTAGTCGATGGCGGTGGGGACTTTTCGAATTCTCGTCCGAGAGCGGCGAACGCGACGGCCGGCTGGCAAGCACGCCGGCCGCATGGGCCGCCATTCTCATTCGGACGCACCTTACGTCTTGGTCAGCGACGCGACGGGCACATCACAATCGCGTCGTACCAATTTTCGAATCGGCACGATTCGCTCGCGGCGTTCGGGATAATGATCCTGGCCAGTAGGCAATCGGCTGTACATAATGGGATATGTATGTATAGAACAGTGATGCTTAGACGTCTGCTATTACACTTCTTGTTGCTATGGAGAAGATCGCTACAATATCATTGACGTGCTGCATCACCACTTGGAATAAGGAAGGTGGTGTGCGGCAAAGGATTTTCAAATTTCGGCAAACGGCAACGGCAAACCCTAAAAATGACCGGCAAATGGCAAAACGACAAACGGCAAAATCTGTTTTGTTCTACAATACACCAACACTTGCGTACAAGGGAGGGTTGCCAACTTCAGGTGGAGTTTCGGAATGCAATTTTAATATGTTCTAGGAGGAGGACAGTGTTCCAGTATCCTATGCTCAGAATCTGCTAAATGCCTCAGGCAGTCCCTAAAAAGGTGAAAATGTGATCAAGGCCAGAACGGTTTGGCCGAAGCGAGTAGAGCCGATTCAAAGATCGAATTACCTTTAGATGTGTTCAGAATAGCTGTAGAAAATTTTGGTGAATTGATTCTGTTTAGATCAGAAATTATGCACTGTTGCCCAAATTCTGATTTATTCTGAACATACACAAAGGCAATTCAGTTGTTAAATCAGCTCTTCTCACTTCGGCCGAGCCGCTCTGGCCTTTTTCAAATTTGGACCTTTCTAGGGACTGCCTGAGGCATTTAGCACATTCTGAGTGTGGGATACTGGAACACTGTCCTCCCCCTATAACATATCAAGAAAAAACTTCCCAAAACTCCATCTGATGTAGGCAGCCCTTCCTTGTTAGTCATGTCGTAATCCATGCAATATCTGCCAGTTACTGTGAGCCTGACGTTTCAATAGCCTCTACAGGAATAAAAATCCCATATATCAGAAGCTACTTGAAAGCCTCAGGTGATCAGAAGTCATTGACAAGATCATCAAGGCTGTAAGCTTCTCCATCGCCGGCGGTATTTCTGTTAATTCCTCTCCATTTAAAGTTTCCGTACAAAACAATGATAGAGATTTAAAAGATAGGCGGCTCCTTGAGCAGTGCAAAGTGTGACAGGACCGCAAAGGATTTTCTGAAAGACTGAAAAAAGCCTGCAGCCAGCGCGTCCCAGACTAGTCGATCCGGGGAAGATCAGCGAACCGTAAGCAAGCTTGGCGCTATGGGAGTGAGCGCCATCCCAAAGACTGTGGACGATACTGGTACCACAATCAGGTGCGAATAGAAGGGTGAACACGCGATGATTGGTCCGGATTGATGGCGAAAGACAGTTCACACCGCGATCAGCAGCGCGCAGTCTAGGTTATACCCGGATTCGCAATTTTTACTGTTACTAGCAAGTAGTGGTCTCAAGAATTTCAATGTCGCTCTTTTCAAACTACGATTAAATGGTTACCCTTGTGAGGCTACAGGAATGGAGTGAGACTAATCTAGTTAAAAGCAGTGCTCACGGTAAAAGCAGCTCTCGAGTTTTTGAATCAAGAGCTCCGAGGGGCATGTTGATCAAATGCACAGAATGAGGGGCGTTTGACTGGTACATGCGACGCGCGAAGGAAGTTCGCTGCGTTCACTTCGTCGCTGGAGCGCCGCGTGCAGTGCGCTTTCCAGCTGGACTGCTCTTGGGCTCTTGCCTTTCTGCGTATTCGGCCCACAAGTTGGCACGAGACCAATTACAGCAACAATGTCGGCTAGAAACAAGCAATAAATCGCTTTATACTGTCCTAAAACTTGAATCTGGTTTACCCGCCCAACTCACCTCCCCTGTGGCTACCGAGGAAGTGGTGGAGCGTGTACGCCTCGTTCAAGTTTCGGGCAGTATATTGCTATTGGTTGCTCTTTTTGAGCAGGTTTCCCACATTGTTGTTGCAATGGGCCCCAAATCCTTGGATTTCTGGTGAAAAGTTGAATGCGGTTTTGATCGTTGCCTTCAAAGATTTTTCTCATTTTTTCTGCTTTGCACCATTTCCTAGCAAACCCAGCTCTGTCATTTCAGCCTTTCATTTCAGCTAATGATCTCGAAATCAAAAATATTATAAACCACTGCCTTTAATGATCGCTGTGAATATTGTTCAACTTTTAAAAAGCGGGACAAAGTGTTTGCGGAATTGATAATTTTCCTGTCCCAATTATTACCATCAGCCAACCAACCGACGGTAAGTGGGCCTATATACACAAGTTCTCCACTGGTTCATATGTCTAACTAAGGCTGCTTTCGCGCTACAGCTTTGATATGACTCGGTTTTGTAATCTTAGAACTTGCAGTAATCGGTATGCCTCTGAAAAGGTTTTTTTTGCAACTCCGGCATTCTTAAAGGGTTGAGATTTTGATAATTAAAAAAGGCATCTGGGGCTCCCAAACAATTTAGGACTCGAATGAGCTCATCTGGTTACCCAGTCGAGATGTTTTCATAAGTTGATTGAAAGGGTACAATTATACATTGGATCAGCCGGAACCAGAAGCTGGAACTAGTCAAAATAGTTATTTGTAGCAGCTCCGAATCGCTGACCAGCACAGAGAGTGCGGTGAGGGCAAATCCTGCTGTTCCAACAAAAATTCGCCGAAAATTTGCCGTTTTAGACGAAAATCTCGGCAAACGGCAGCGACAAACCCCAAAAAATGGCCGGCAAACGGCAATTGCAGCACACCCCTGGTCATGAGAATTTCAGCTGACTTTCGACCATAACTGTTGTTTAATAAGTGGAATTTCGGTCAAATTCAACAAAACTATTCTCTTGAGGGAGACTCGATGCGTGAGTTACATATGCAAGCAGAAATGGAAACAATTTTCGGTCTGTGGTAGAATATTGTCTACTTATCTTACAATGAGAAGAAGTGATATCGTGCTCCCTGGAAATGATAGATTAGAGGTTGAGCAGAGTTTCATGGTGGCGCTATCCCACTTTCACATCTTCGTCAATGTCAATATTAAGTGCTTCTATTTCCGTCACGCAGCTTTGCTCAAGATCAGATCAAGATCACAAAGCAGAAGGACTGCCGCTTACCAATGAGCGACGTTTCCTTCATGGTCTTAGTCATAAAAAGTGAAGGATCAAAAACTGTCTCATAAAAACATTTCGGAAGATGAAAATTTTGCTGGGAAATACCAAGTTACCGATTTAGACCTCTTGTTAGGAGGAGATTTCTCACCCACTTTCTCGCCGTCAGCCTGTCACGTCAGCAGTGGCACTCACGATCATAGGTCCGTTGTCTCAGGCAGTAGCGCCGGCGAGGGGCAGGCACAGGGTTAGGTACAGCGGTGGTCCGGGCCGTCTTGAAAAACGACCCCCCTTTCAGAGGGACATTTTTCCGACTAAAAAACGACCCTCTAGAAAAAGTGAAAAAATTGGTAAACGTTACTGACTATTTTCATTTTGGAGGTTTTCTCAATTTTTGAAGCCTCACCATTCCGAAGGGAATGAAAAGCGTTCCATGCGCTGCCGATATTGAAAAACTTCAGCCAGATGGGTAGCTCAAAAGGACTTCAGAAACCGATAAAATCTTCGCCCTCCGTTTTTGGCCACGGTGGTCCGGTGGAGTTTTTGAACCACCGTGGGACCACCGCACCTTTGACCGGCCATAGCTCGGCTCAAGATTTTATGAGCTCATCTCCAGAACCTAAAATCTCCTATTATCTGTCTACAGTTTGCACTCTTGCACTAGGTCATGTATATAGATGAACCTTTTTCGAATTTTCGACCGATTTGTTCAATGTCCATAGGGGGTAGAGGAAGTTCAGTTTTTTGAAAAAGTTATTTTTTAACCTATCCAGAAATGATTTTTAGAACATTTCTAGTCGATTGGTACCCTCGTTCTGGGTACTCTTTTTTGAAACTGACATTCGGCCATTTCCAGACTAATTTCATTTCGAAGGTTTTCTCAATTTTTGAAGCCTCACCCTTCTAAAGCGTTGGAAACAGTCTTTGCTTCCATTGGATTTCGCTAGAAAACCACAAAGCAATGTCGATTCTGAATGTTGTAGTCGAGGTAATGTTGAGCTACATAGTGCACGTGCGATGATTTACTCTATTTTTTATTTCAAAACTGCTTTTGTTCCATCGATAAGGTCAACTACTCCATGAAAAATCATGGTCTTAGAGAATTTTACCTCAAGATTTGATTTTTCAGCTTTTTCAGCAATGCCGACATTATTTTAGGTGGGTCGAAAAAAATAACGACTCCCCCTCAAAATTTTTAAGTTTCCCCCCTCTCGGAAGAATAACGACCCCCTCTCGATCCCACGGTGGTGCGCGGACCACCGTGAGCTTGAGACCCTGGGCAGGCAATACCGACTGACTGAACATTGTACCGGCCCCGGTATTCACTGCCCCCTCAGCCGGTAAATGGTGGAGCGCTCAGCCGGCAAGTGGTGTCCCCCTCACCCCGCATTCACTGTCCCCTCAGCCGGTTAAAGGCAGTGTCCACGAAGAAAAATTGCACGTTTTTTGGCCAAGACGTAAGCTTTGGGTCCTTCTAAGAAGATTAAGAACAGAAGTGCGACGAAAAACGGCCGTTAAGTGGGTAAAAATCTCGTGGGCCAACCAACCCATTGGGCCACTCCGCCCATGTCCTATAACAGTTCCCCTCAATTCGTGGTTGAATGAGCGATGGTTTCCGATCAAAAGCCCCGTTCTTGTTTTTAGTCTCAACTTCTCTTCTTACTCAGGTCAGCTCGCACACATCGGCTGCAGAAAACGGGAGTTACAAGCCTCGGACAACTCGTCCACAAGGCTTCCCTATCTGAATTTCGAGGGGCCAAAACTTCGTTTCCAGGGGGTCTTGTACGATTCCAGGGACATCATTGAAATCAGCATGGGATCGATTTCAAGATAGGTGCAAAAACAGAAAAACGACTTTTATCGTGAACGCTGCCTTTGATAGAGGTCCGCTCACCCGATATTATTTGCTTACCGTGCGAATGATATTAATCTCTAGGAGCAGATAATGCCCCTAGTAGCGCCCATCTCTCTTCCCCAGCAGGATCGAGGCTCGCGCTTCATCCATGAAGCGGTAAGCTTAACCTCGCTTCAAAATTCATGAGCCCATCCGCTGTCACGCCTTCATGGTCACAACGAACAGTAAGGGGTGAGGGGTCAATAATCCATATCGTGCGAATGACCGCCCATTGGAATGCCATCGAACCATCACGATGCCCATTTCGCGCGCACATTATGTGGCCCTGGTTTGCCTTCGCTGTTTAGCATTGGGCCGATTGTATGCATAAGTCTGCCCGCTCACCTCGTAAAGCTATGCCCCTCAGCCGGTAATGCTATGTGTGCCCGATCAGCCGGTGACATGCTCCGCCGTGGATTTATGTCCGCCCGCTGACCCCATAAAGCCATGCCCCTCAGCCGGTAAAATGCATACCCGCCCGCTCAGCCAGTAAGACGCTCCGCCCCTTCTCCCTCAAATTAGCCTGCCCGCTTAGCCGGTGTTATTATCTGAGGGGGTGAAGACAGCGGTCGAGAGGTGAAGGTTGTTTAGGATACTTGGGTGGTGAATGGTGAAGGTTCTCTATAGACTTGCAACTTCGAAATTTGACTTCTTCTTAATCCTCCTTTTCTCGCACTCAATACATTTTTATTTTTAATCATTAATTCTGAAACATTTTTTGCTTTAGATGACCTCCTTTAGAAATTCACTATTCTTACTGAATATATCTGCCTAGGTCGTTGTTGTGTACGGGACACAAACGGCGTGCAAAAGTTTATTCAAAAAGGTGCCACAACGCAGGTGGCTAGGCAAAAGTGTACAGCAAGAATAACAGTGAGTAGTAGTGAGGCGAGTGGTTGGCTGCTCGGCGTCGTCGTGGTGGCTTGGCGTCGAGACGTCGTGTAGTGGTGGTGCAGGAACGGAGTGGCGGTGGTAGACGAGTCCAATCGGGTCTGTAACAGTGCGGCGGCAGGGCTTTATATAGCGCGGTGGGTGGTCTGTGATTGGCCGGTTTTCGCGCCTAGATCAAAACCCACCCACATGGTGATCAGTCGATAAATCAACTGATGTTTGTTCTCCCACCACAACACCTCCCCTTTTAAGAGGCTTTCTACGGTGAGGAGAACCATTTCGTTATCAACCAATTAAAGTTCGTAGCGCTTTGGTTTGCGGCGCTTTCGGGTTGATCTTCGTAACGTAACTGGAGCAAACCAACCGTTCGCGGTTTTCGAGCTCACCTTTCAACTACCCCTGGGGTTGTGCGACTCGTACTAGGTTGCTCATCGTTACTCTGTGTATCGGCATCGGAGGGATCATCAGTGGGTATGACCACAGTCTCATGCTCTTGATCCGGCCCATCTTGACTAGCTTGTTCTGGCACTCTTTCAGTGCTGAGCGGAGCCGTATCAAACAAATCCAAGAGCAGATCTCGCGAGTACGCATTGTCGTACTTATGACTCAATATGCTACCTCGCATTTGATTTGCATGTTTGCGAACTGTTCTACCTCCAATGTCGACTTCGTACATGACTTTTTCAATGGTCTTTATCACTGTCCCTTGAGTCCATTTAAAATCGGATGCCCCATTGTATTCCTTTACTAAGAAAGTGTCTCCGGGTGAAAAGTCTCTGTGTTTCGTACCATTTTTGCGATTGAATTGTTCTTCAGTCCTTTTCCGATGGTCAGCAGCACTGTCTGCTTCTGTCTGCGCTTCCGACGGTCTTAGCATACTCAACCGGGTTCCTAACTTTCTTCCCAGGAAAACTTCGGCTGGGCATTTGCCTTGCAGAACAGAATGAGGTGTAGTGCGGTAAGCCAGCAACACGGCGTTTAGAAGGTTACTTTCTGGGCGAGCGGACGACCTCCCCTCCCCTTTTAACTTCTTAATCCCTCTTTTCAGGATATCCACGAATCTTTCTGCTTGACCATTTGACTGAGGATGGTACGGTGGTGTTCTTACATGGTTAACACCTCGTTCTTCGCACATCTGCTCGAAAAGCTCGGATTTGAATTGTGTTCCATTATCGCTCACTAGCGTTTTCGGATTTCCATAGCGTGCGAAAAGCTCTTTCAACAGCTTCACGGTTGTGCCAGCTTTGATATTTTTCATTTCAAACATCTCCGGCCACTTACTCAAGGCGTCGACAACGACCATGTAGTACACTCCATCCATTGGGCCAGCAAAGTCAACATGAATTCGCTCCCATACATTTTCTGGTGTCTTCCAGGTTTGCAGAGGTACTTTAGTCGGAGATTTTGATTGTAGTTGGCAATCAGCGCAACTTTTCACAACCTTTTCGCAGTCTTCATCGATATTTGGCCAGTAGACGTAGCTTCGCGCTAGTCCTTTCATCCTAACAATCCCAGGATGACCATAGTGCAGCTCTAGGAGAACGTCTTTTCTCAGCATCTCTGGCACGACAACACTATCGCTTACCATCACGCAGCCTTGCACTATCGATAAAGATTCACGTTTACTGTAAAACTGCTTCAAATCAGCTTTTACAACCTTTGGCTTGTTTCCAGTATCAATGAAACTTTTCAGCTTTCGCAGCAGAACATCCTTTTCAGTGTGCTCACGAATCATATTTGCCGTGACGGGCAACCTACGAATAGCGTCTGCAAGCACTACATTCACGTCAACCTCCACTGAGGCGACTACGCGATCCTCCTCAACAAGAGGATGCCTCTGTATCAGCCTTGACAAACCATCAGCTTGTCCAAACGAATCCGTCTTTATGTACTCCATTTCGAAATCATAGCCGATTAGCATTGTTGCCCAACGCATCAGACGGTTGGCTTAGTGTACCGGTATGCCCTTTTTGCTACCAAATATGGCCAGCACTGGCTTATGGTCAATTCGGAGCGTAAAACGCCTCCCATAAACAAATTTGTGGAACTTTTTGATTGCCTGCACAAGACCCAAAGCCTCCTTTTCGATTTGGGCATAGTTCTTTTCCGCGACTGTTAGTGATCTCGAGCCGTGGGCGATCGGCTTTTCTGCTCCATCCGGCATTTTGTGCGAGATCACGTATCCTATACCATAATCGCACGCATCAGCAGCTACGATTAGCTTCTTTTCAGGATCGTAGTGTGTCAGGTTCAAATCTGACATCAACACTTTCTTCAGTTTTTCGAACGCTGTTTCATGTGTGTGTCTCCATATCCATTTAACGTCTTTTTTTTTAGCAAAGCATCCAGTGGTCCACGCATCTCCTTCTTGTTCGGTGTGAAAGACGAGTAATACGTAACCATACCTAGGAATGCGCGCAACTGTGCCACATTCTGTGGTGCTGGCATTTTAGCGATAGCAGCCACCTTCTCTGGATTAGGACGACGTCCATATCGGTCCACAACGAACCCGAGGAAACGGATTTCTGGTTTCGCGAACGAGCATTTTTCCAGCCTTACTCGGAAACCGTATTCTTTGATTCGTTCGAATAAAGCATTAATGTTTTTCTAAGCTCTTCAGGTGTCCTTCCGACTACCAGAATATCGTCCAGGTAGGCTGCTACTCCTCTAGACCAGATATCATTTTATTCATGATGCTTAGAAAAATTCCTGGCGCTGTCTTTATACCAAAAGGCAACCTTTTGTATCGATATAGACCCTTGTGCTTATTGATTACCACCAACTTTTGGGCCTCATCCGTCAGTTGCACTTGAAGGTAAGCATCCGAAAAGTCAATCTGTGAGAAGATCGTTCCACCATTCAGGGATGCGAAAATATCCTCCGGAATGGGAATAGGATACTCATATGCCTCCAAGGCGTAATTTAAACCAGTTGAAAAATCAGCGCAAACTCGCATTTTGCCATTCGATTTACGAACGCAAACTATAGGAGCGGCCCATTCACTATGGGTTATCTGTTCGATCACGCCCATTTCTTCCAGGCGCTCAATCTCTTTTTAAACTGTCTCTAACGATGCACGCGCGACAGGTCTTTTCATTCTGAAAATCGGCTTAGCGTTTGGCAACAATTTCAGAGCTGCTTTTTCTTTCGTACATGTGCCTAAGCCCTCTTGAAACACACTTTCGAATCTCCGTTTCAACTCTTCCACTATTTTGACATCCTCTGCGGTACTCACACGAGCTACCATTCTTTCCATGTGATATGCCATTTCAGCGTTTTGTTTTATCCAGTCGAGGCCGACTAGACTTCTATGAGGGGTTACGTAACAACATCCCTCACCATTAGCACCTCTCAATTTGAACTGACATTTCAGCTCACCGTGAACTTTCATCCGGTTCCCACTAGCGTCTTTTACAATCAGGTTAGTCTTCTTGAGTTCAGGACTGCCCATTTTCTTCCACTCATCCACACTCAACAGCGTGATGTCTGAACCTGTGTCCAACTGAAACTCCATTCGGTGCCCATTGACTTCAGCGGTGACATATTGTCGAACCGCGTTCACCTCGGCTTCAGCACTTCCTGCGAGAAATACTCGCCCGCAGCGTTTCTTCTGAGGTTTTGCAGCAGTCCTTGACTTGGACCTACTTCGATATTGCGACGCTTTCTCACAATATTTCTCTTTGTGCCCTTTACCTTTACATGAGTTACATACCCATGCCTTGCTTCGGCACTCACCGCTTGTGTGACCAGTTCTACCACAATTCCAACATTCTGATGATCTTTTCTTTTCGAAATGGCCCTTTTCTGACCTCTTTAACATCAGCTGAATCCTCTTCAATCATCTTCGACGTCTTCAGCAACGCCATGATTCTGTCACACTATTTATAGATTTCATGAAGCATAGGCTTTCGATGTTCCTTTGCTTCCTTATCTAAGAAGGCAAGCAGTCGTGGTCGAATTTCTCTATCTCTGTGTGACTTTAGGCCATGGATCCACAATAATGCCTTCAAACCCTCACTGTCCAGCTCTTCAAAACAAGCATGTTCACACATCTCGTTGACTCGACCAGTGTACTGCATGTAGTCTTCGGACTCCATCTTTTCAACTTTCAGGCACTGGTAACGTAGTGTGAACAAGGACTTCTTAACATCGAACATGTCCTTTAGAGTTGGAATCGTTTCGCTAAACGAAACGCCTGATGGTGGCTTTGGTAGAATCTGGCGCTTGTACCTCTCAAAGACTTCATTATCAAGCTTACCAAGCAACAACCTCAACCTTGCGTCCTCAGCAAGGGATGCACCATCTTTTATTATCGTGTCCTCATGCCTTTCATACCACCGAGAGAAACATCTATCAATCTCGGGGTCAAACACGAATACTGATATTCGACCATTCAATTCCGACATCAATGTCGATTGATGTGGCACCACCTCTTTTTCTGGCTTCCCATTTGTTTTTGAGCGTTCTCTTGCATCAGCTTCTTCTGCTGAGCGTTCTGATCTAAGAGCTTCTGGACGGTTTCCGGGTCCATCTTTATCTGGGGCGATCAACTCAAAATCAAGACCAATATGCTCTTTTGCTCGAAAAAAATCTTTGCTCCAGCTTCCTGAATGCGAGCTCAATCAATTGCCCTTTTGGATCAAGCACAATCAGACAAAAATGTGCGATCTCTTGACCAAGTTCAAGCCCAGAGGCGACTATTGGTCTATTCAGGTGCTCAAGCGCAAAAGCGCGACTTCCCTGATCTTAGCAACTCCAGAAAATCAACCGCCAGGGCGGGCTTCTGGTCTATCTTCAGGTATTCAACCGCAAGAGCGGGCACCTGGCACTGTTTCGTCAGAAATTCAACCGCAAGGCGGGCTGCTGATCGACTTTTTCTGCACTTTTAGTTGTTTTTGCAGGTAATCGACCGCGAGGCGGGAGACCTGATCGCCAGTTGTTGTGTACGGGACACAAACGGCGTGCAAAAGTTTAATCAAAAGGTGCCACAACGCAGGTGGCTAGGCAAAAGTGTACAGCAAGAATAACAGTGAGTAGTAGTGAGGCGAGTGGTTGGCTGCTCGGCGTCGTCGTGGTGGCTTGGCGTCGAGGCGTCGTGTAGTGGTGGTGCAGGAACGGAGTGGCGGTGGTAGACGAGTCCAATCGGATCTGTAACAGTGCGGCGGCAGGGGTTTATATAGCGCGGTGGGTGGTCTGTGATTGGCCGGTTTTCGCGCCTAGATCAAAACCCACCCACATGGTGATCAGTCGAGAAATCAACTGATGTTTGATCTCCCATCACAACAGTCGTGAAAACTTCCTTTGAATTTTCTTGGAAACAAAATTTCTCCGAAAATTATTCCAAGCGATTTTTGAAAAACTACCTGTTCTTTGCTCATAACATTTTTGAACTTCAGGATGGATCTTGTGACGGAGCTGTTTTAGAAATCTTCATAAAATTTTGCGTCGGATAATGTTTTCAATTCGAGAAAAATACGTTTCTAATCCCTCAGCCGATTTCAATTCATGAAATAACGTTTCTTTCACCGAAAGCAATCAGTTTTTCGTCCACAACTTTTTTTACCCTAGGAGATAGCTCTTTGGTGAAAGTGGTTTCTGGGATCCGCATAAAATTCTGCATCTTATAGCGTTCCCGGTTTCAAAAAATACGTTCCCCTTCTTCCAGCCGATTTCAGTGCATTTTTTTTTGCTTGAGATTATCGTTTTTTCGTCCATAACTTTTTCGTGCTCTGAGATGGACCTTTGGTGAAGGTTGTTCTTGGATGTTTTCAGTTTGGAAAAATATTTTCTCGATCCTTCAGCCTAATTTATTTTACGAAACACCGGTTCTCCGCCTAGAAATCTTTAACCGTTGAAGATAGGGTTCCGGTGAAGAATGTTTTTGAAATCTTCGCGAAATTCGGCGTCGAGTGATATATCGGGTTCCTAACTTTGCTTGCTCCATAAGCCAGCCAGGTCGGTGGAGCCGAGCTCCATAGTTACCTCCATAGGGTGCTCTCGCCTCTATGGTGTAAGTAAGAGACGCAGAGTTCTGCTGGAGCCAACAACGGGGCTCGGCTCCACCGACCTGGCTCGCTTATGGGGCAAGCAAAGTTAGGAGCCCAATATATCGTTCGACGCAGTATTTTACGTAGATTTCAAAAACAGCCTTCATCAAAACCCTATCTCTAACGGTTAAAGGCGAAAGCAAAAACCCTGTGTTTCGTAAAATGAATTAGGCTGAAGGATGGAGAAAATATTTTTCCAAACTTGAAACACTAGTCGAAGCAGAATTCCATCGAGATTCCGGAAATAACCTTCCTCAGAGGTCTGTCTTCAGGGGCAAAAAGGTTATGGACGTAAAACCGATAAGTTCAGGCAGAAAAAAAACACTGTATAAACTGAAATCGGCTGGAAGAAGGGAACGTATTTTTTGAAACTGAAAACGCTGTAAGATGCAGAGTTTCATGGGAAATCCGAAAACAACCTTCACCAAGGGGCTATCTTGTAGGGTAGACAAGTTATGGCCGAAAAACCGGCAGTGACACCCACCCAATCTTGAAAATGACTTGCATGACTGTTGGGTCACTTTCATTCTT
Organism: Aplectana chamaeleonis; assembly: GCA_029168955.1. NCBI lineage: Eukaryota > Metazoa > Nematoda > Chromadorea > Rhabditida > Cosmocercidae > Aplectana > Aplectana chamaeleonis. The sequence goes on from JAPDOI010001521.1 coordinate 23,605, forward strand.
TCTCGGGACGTTTCACCGGTAGTCACCGGTTTTCCCAATGATGAAGGTTCCCCCTTCACCTGCCCAGAGGTGAAGGTTGATAGAGTACATGGCTCCACCCAACGAAGCTATGCTCGCGATGGTAGGTCAATGGCGAGAAATGGGCGGAGATTTTCGTTTCACCAACAGGTTAAAATCAGAACGAAGACCAAATGTGGGTTCCTGGGGCTGTGGATTGAACTGAACACAGCCTACATCATGAAGACTTGACCCAGGCGCAGACTTCAAATATAGTGATGGTTCTATAATAATGAAACACGCTGCGCATACATAGATTATTAATCAACGAGCAAGCAATAGAAGTCTTGTTTATTTGCGACGTTCCTTGAGAAGACTCCTCCTTATCAAAATGAGACATTCTCAAGACGTTTGGCTGTTGTAGTAGAACCACCACGCTTTTCGAGATAACGTCGGCATGGATCCGGAAGAGACTTTGCGTTCACTGTTGCAGGTTGGCGCAAACTCGGTGCCCTGTGCTATAACATAGGTGCACCGAGCTTGCGCCAACCTCCAATAGGGGGCGCAAAGTCTCTTTCGGATCCACGCCGACGTTATGTATCATTTTTTCAGGAATATGGGCGAGATCGGTTAGGACTGTATTTCCAAAATCGTCATCTCTTGGAAATGTTCAACGGCTAATGTTGTGGATTATAACGAACACGCGCTGAGTATAGAATACTCCACATTATTTACAAGAGTACATGACAGAACTTGGCTTCAACGTTATGGCTTCTTGATTGTTTTTCTTTGTTAGTTTGTTGAATCGGTAGAGCAAAGACATTTCTAAGGCACAATCATATGTTTGTTAGCTATTAAAACGTTTAGATGAAGTAACAACTCATTAGGTCAGCAGATCTTATTTTGACTCTATAACCTTTCCCACATGCTTACGCACTCAAGGTGTTGAACGACAGCACATTAGGGGTTGAACCCTCGGCTGACAACGAGTTGAACTCCTCTTTGTCAGCAGCAGCTGCTATCAGCTGCAAGTTGTGCAAGTGGGAACAGAATTTGAGCTACCACTTACTCCACGGGAGTTAGGTGCTGTTCCTGCCACGATCCGCTGCCAGCTACGCCAAGGTAGACAGCAAGAACATCATCCATCATACTCGCCACAGTCCACAAGGAGGTGCTATCAATGCGATGGGCATGAGGATGACCCACTTGTGTCCGAATATATAGTCCGAGAAATGCACGAGGTCACCCACCTTTCAGGACCGGCCTAAAAGGCACAAACCAACCTCAGATTCATTTTTCTGTTTTAATGCCTGTCTTGAGAACGGTCCCACGCTGATTCCAGCCATGTCTCTGGAATCGCACAGGACCCCTTAGGGACGGAGTTATCTTCCGTCGAAAATTGAGCTGGGGAAGCATAGTGGACGGGCTGATGTACGCGTCATCTTGCCACCGTTAAAAGCAGGGTTCTCGATTAAACTGGTTGTTGTGCTACCCCCATGGGATGGTGGATCTGGCCATCACAAAAATGAAAATAAGTGAAAAGTTGGTGAAAAAACGCACGGGAACAAGTTATTGCTTGGTGTCCTCCCGCTTCCAAATTCCGAGATTTTTGTATAAACCTGTCTTGTTAACATTTATTCTGCCTCTAAGGTAATTTCTGCGCATTATTGGAGACTACTGACCACTTTAGCAGCAGAATAAAAGGCGGATAAGCGAGCAATAATGAAAATTTCGTTAATTAGGGGTATAGTTGTGCCAATCGAATAGATTCGAATCGATATATTCGAATAGTTGCTAATCGAATACGTATTCATTATCGGAATCTCTAAAATCGCACTATTCGAATACTATTCAAATATCGGACCTCAAAAAAGGAGGGTATTCGAATCTGTTCATTAATCGGACCCCTAAAAAAGGGGGTATTCGAATATATTCAATTATCGAAGCCTACTATTTGAATATTCATTCGAATAGTTATAATTTGGAAAGGTTTCGAATAGATTTGCCCCGTTGCCGCTATTTATGGTGTGCGGTAGATAACCGTGTGTTCCATTGGCAAGTATGACCACCAGGGATGTGCGGCAAATGATTTTGAAAAATCGGCAAACGGAAATCGACAAAATTTGTCCCAAAATGACCGGCAATCGGCAATAGGCAATCGACAAACGGCAAAAACAGTATTGAACAAGAACGATACAAATCTTTTAAAAGTACCAAGAAAAAATACTATTTTCTCATGCACGTTTTGAGTTTCAATAGCAAGATAAGAAATGGTTTTTCATCAATACCACAAGAAGTTGAACCTCTTACGCTGGTAAAATTCCTGGTAGAAAAATCATCACCGGAGTGAGCTTTCTATCGGACGCTAGTAATTGGAATGTTCTCTAATGTCAACCTTTTTTCGGAAAATGTAGTAGTCCTTGAATCGCTTCGTGCTTCAAATTCATCGCACAAAATTAAGAGTATCGCGTAATCCAAGTTAAGAGGGTGAGCACTCGAGACTTGTTCATAAAAAGAAGGAGGTCAATGTGTCACTACTTTAGGTGATTATTTTCTAACGAGTGTGGCAGCCACGCCGCTTCCATGGTAAACATTGCCGCTGTTTCTTCGCGATAAAGCCATACCGGCTCCTACAAACACCACAGCTGCTCCGCGAAATTGCCGCTGCGGCACCGCGATCGGTAGCTGCGCCTTTACAAAAGTAGAACCAACTGAGAGGTACTCATATAAAATTAAATCAATTATGAGCCATACAACAACTGGGCGGGGCCTACGAACAAAAACGCTCACCTACGGTTGTTAGGTCCTCTGTCTGATAAGGACAGAGACTATCCCCGTTACTGCGGGCAAGAAGATACGGGACGTGGGTAATCAAACTTGGGTGATTGAACCCTAGTCGACGCGGGCTCGCGGATGCATCCTCGCGGAGCCGGTGCGGTTCTAACACGGAACCGCTGCGTTACTATTGTGCCAATGTCGTGGCGTTGCCGAGGCTCAAGGCACTGCAGCAGAATCGTATCAGGGATTATCGCGGAGCCGCTGCGGTACTACCGCGGAATTATCGCGGCACAGTTGCGGGTCGCGTTACTTTCCCGGCACTGCCGCGGCAAACTTCTTCAGAGTTCGCGGCGTACTCGTTGGCGTGCCTCGCGGTGTGTTCACTATTCAACCGGAATTTAGATGAAAGATAATTACGTGGAGAAACACAACTAAAATGCACGTTTTCGAACAGTCTTGGAAACGTTCCTGAGAAACTGCTCCATCGTCGCCATCTCTCCTCTGTTCGTCCTTTTATATTCCTTCTGAACTGCGCGCTATCAACTCAAATTCATGGAGTTGGAAAGTTTTCGAAGCTTTCAAAGAATACGAATCCGGTTGTCTCACAATACCTCCTTCCCAAACTGTACGCCACCCCTTATTCCGAACTGATCACCGTCGACTCCGTCAATCCAGTTTATAGTCAAGCAGAGTATTTAATTAAAACGGGTGTTCCCCACGACGTGTACACCCTCCACCACCCTTTTAACTCAGAACTACGACTTTCAACGTGGTAGCATGTTTTTCAGCGCAATTGTGAGCGTAATATAACATGGCGAAGTGCATAAGCCTACAAACTGCCACTGAAGTCCAACATCCTCCACAAGTAGCTTCGAAAAACATCTGAAAAGACTTGAGCTCTGAACCCTTTGTGCCCTCCCCTCAAAATGTTCAGGGTGTTAATTCTTGTCCCCATGAACTTTACACTGATTGATCAAGCCTCAACAAGGAGGGGGTGGGAAATTCAGTACTCTTCCAGACAGGAGGACCCACACGAACATGACACTACAATACTAGCAATTGATTTGACGTGTCCGCGCGGTAGGTTGCATCAACTGGCTTGAAGTTTTGAAGTTCGTATAATCCGTATCTCTACTTTCGAGCCGGTCACTGCAAGGCTTATCGGGTTTCCGTGCATCCTAATCGCGGCGTTTGTCGCACTTTTTGCCGAATTTTGTCGAAAAGTGAAAGGAAAAACGGCAAATGACAATCGACAAAAATCGTCCGAAAACGGCCGGCAAACGGCAAACGGCAATCGCCGCACATCCCTGATGACCACGTCAAAGGATTTCGAAATCACTTGGCGTCTCGCTGCGTGCAGCGCAATTCAAAAATTGGCGTCTTCATCGTAGCATGGCGGCTCGATTTCGAATCACTTCGGCGTCTATTCCAGCGTCGAGCTGCATAGTCGCATTTGCAGACCTAATAATGGGTACTGATTTTGTTCCTCATGTTTTCCTGAGTGAAATTGCATGAGGGACACTTTTCTCATGAAAAAATGTCACAAAGAAGTGTATGAATCACATATCTGCAGTAGATATTCATTCCAGATTTAGAGAAAAGGGTTCCGGTTTCACATGGTACTCTGATATAATTCTTCATTCCATAAATGTCAGAAAGATTCAAGCAAGACGGAAAATGTGCCAAGGTGAGAAAAAATTATGCAACGAGAATTGTACAACTTGGAAATGTGCCCAGAAATGGTAGAAGCGGTGCATAAACTGCTGAATAAAGGCAGTGTTCACGATGATTCTCACTGTCGAGATGTTGCTCATGGCGCCGCTAAATGGTCCCAAGGAACTGATAAGTGAAGATAAAACCGCGAAAAAACGGCCGGAACTTACCAAAACGGGCAGTAAAGTATTAATCTCACCCCGCCCATTTACTCTCACTGGAACAGTTAGGGGTTGCAGGCAGGAACAGTTGCCTGCTGTGGGGTACTGTAGAAATAATGATTCACGATTGGGGCGCGATTGCATTATAAGGTTGCTGTCCTTCAAGTTTCGATTCATCTGCTCCATAAAAACAATATTCATTGTTTACATCTGCTCTTTCGCGTTTATTTGTGCCTACCATTTCAAAGTCTTCACTATCTACGTGCTTTTATAGGCAATCTTAGTCTCTCCATAAAGAAATTGTTCCTACATCTCGCTTCTCATTTTTTTGTTTCTTGAGAAATTGATTTCTCTGTTACAGGTGGATATTATTGAAGAACCGATTAACTCCTTTCCACTGTGGTCCCTATAGAGGTGAGATTCCTTTTGATATTTTCTTTAAACTTTTTTTTGCATTTCTGAATCGGCTGAATAATATATTAAGTGTCACTGAACCGCTATTCTTGTTCTTTATACCTTATACAAAAAAGGACTAAAATTTTCTTGATTCGACTGCGGTTTTGCGTCGAAATATTTTCGGGTCGTTAAGTATGATAAATGAGAAATATCCTGGGTAGAAATCGCAGCTTCTTTTCGGTCACATTTTCGGAAATTAGCGAAGTTGCAAAAATTAAGTGCAGCTACAGGCTGTCAAAAACCAAATTCTCGTGTTCAATTCGAGTGCGAGTGCGGAGCGGAAGTTAGAGTCAGTGAGAGAGCCGGTAGCTGACGGACGATGCATTATTGCGTCGCAAGCAAGCGCCATAAAGGGTGGAAATTTTGCTTTTCGCAAAGAATGCAGCAAAAGAAATGGTGCAAGTGTGGATTTTGCTTCAAAAATCCCTTATCTTGCTTAATCTTGGCATCTCATATGATTTTGACCCTTTTTGCTTAATATAAACAAGTTTTATACAGCTACGCATTCTTTTTGAAAATGTTACATTGCTGTTGCAGCATTTTGGCTCTTAATCAACGTCACACTGATCAAGTTTTTTTTTTAGATACACTGAAAGTCCCTCAAATATTGGCCTGGAAATGAGGCGACGTTTGAGCAGAAAAGGGAGGCCACGAACTTCCTAAGGATCTCGACCGTAAGTAGTGATAATCCTGGAAGTCGCTCATTTTTTATTCGTGCACCGATACTCGTGGAAAAGATTCCCAGACTCGATCGGTCCTTGCCGTTGAGTTTTGTCAATTGATCGAAGCAGGGTCTAACAAGAGGTTTTCCCCCGGCACTGAATCTCTGGTTAAAGTCGTAAGTTTCTGCGAATCTTCTCCCAGATGGAAATTTTCTTCAGTTTTGGTTTAGGAATTCTATGAGCCCCTTACTAGGTTTACGAATTCTAGTTTCGGGCCAGATTTTTTGCGACTCCGCCCCCCCCCTCGCCTTCCTTTCTGACCAGTTGCAATATCGTAAAACTTTGTTGTTAAGTCTGAACACCTCTGTTTCGGAATACAAAGAATGTGCTAATCGAATTCCAACGAATCATAGCGATACAGCGTGTTTCTGTATCTGTTTTGGTGGTGGTTCACCACCAGAAGGGTCTACTTCTTCGTGTGGTTTTTTTTGGCCGACGAAGTTTATTGAAAGTCTAGTATTGTCTTCTTTCGGACTACACCGCGCGGGAAACAAATATGAAACCTCTAGCGGTACTGCCAGGGCGGTTTGGGTTAAAGTTGGGTCCCAACTATTACAATCACAGTAATTTATGGCTTACATATGCGCGTACGGCGTAGGATAGTCCCAGAATATTGAAGTGGACTCGAACTGAGAAGCGAGTATTGATTCAACAAGTGAAACCGCCATTGCGGTTCTGGCAGTGCCGCCGTGGCAATGCTGGATGGGCAGCACGCGCGTGCTGCGCGATGAGAACTTTCATAGATAACCGCGTTTCCCCTGCATCGCGCGCGTGCCGCAGTTGCGGTGAAGACTATGAAAGATGTCTAGCGATACAGCGTGTTTTTCTACTTATTGGGCTGTGTGCAACTGTTCTAGAGGTGCTTCACTAGGAGAAAGGTCTACTTCTTCATGTGTTTTTCTGACTGATGTTGCTGCCTGTAGTATATCCGATTACTCTGTCGAATTTTCTTCTTTCACGATGACGACTCGCGCTAGACAAAAAATCCAGCAAAGAGTATGTTAGGTGCTGACTTCATTCGCTATCCCTCTGCTTTCGCCTGCTCGAGGACGAATACCGAATAATGAGATGTTTGATGTTTTTTTTCGCAACAGGACTTCGAAGACGAAGTGCTTATCGTTTTGAACGGTCGCAATACCATAGAAAATTTCCATCTAGGAGGCGATTTGCAGAAGTTTACGGCTGGCATGTCTACAGGGAGCATTGCGTCATACCACCTCGTAGTAACTTTCAAGGTCCCATCTTAGCGCCACGCTTCAACATCTTGCTTGTAATGTATCGCTATATACCAACTCTGAAAGGAAGGATGGATAGCAAGAAAAGGGAGGGGCTGCACGTTTCAAGCAAGTTTCAAGCTAGGAAGGCAGCATGAAAATTGTAGCCGAAGGGGTGTAGTACATTTTACGAACCTATCTTAGCGCCGCGCCTCACCCTCTTGCGTGTTCCGTCTTCAGCGTGACCCTTTTACAGAAGAATCTAAGCAAGCCCTTACAAGTGAAGGAGTCCTCTGAACGGGCAATTCAAAATGCAGCTTCCTGTTACGAAACTTCCTACTAGGAAAGCCAGTGTTGCGATCAATTTTTTGGAAAGTAAACAGAAAAAAGGATTGCTTGACCCTGATATGTACAATACTCGCCCTAATTTACTCAAAGAAGTCGCGAAAGTCGCGAAATCGCGATTTTGCGACTTTTCGCCATAACTCGTTTCTTTCTCCATTTTCCCCCATAGTGTGTGGTACCATTCGAAAGTACGCGTCGCCCTCTATCCGATTCGATGGAGAAGTTCTGAGAAAGCCCATTTTGTACTGCTCGCCTACCCGAAGTACCTGAGGTGAGCCATAAACGGGCGCGCCCGAGATAATTACTCTCCTCTCGGCGAACGCATGCATGCTCACGAGAAGAGTCAGTCACTAACGTTCTTTTGTAGAAACATTGTAAATAGAGATTGGCGGAGTAGTTGTTTCACGGAATAAACATCACTCGTATTGAGGTTTAAATTTTGGAATGTAATGACTTTGCCTAAATCCAATAGAGGGGCTGCAGACTTGTCACCGCGCACTTTCCGCTAATTTGGAGAATTTTCGCAAACTTCCCGTTTCAGGCTCAATGCGAACTTCGTGACCTTTTGAATAGCTATTTACACTTATGTATGCACAATAATTAACCAAATTTAATTCTAGTTTTTTCGTTTTTTTTTTGAAAAACTTCAATTTCTTTCAGATTTTGAGAATTCGAGTTCAATTCAAAAACTTTGCATCCAATTCAGTTTTTAACATTGGAAATTTATTCAAAGTTCGAAAATTCTGAATTTAATTCAAAATTAACTGTGATTTGAACTTCCCATTTTTTTTTCAAGTTTTTTGGTTTTTTTTATTTGCGACTTATCTCAGATTTTGCTAATTTGAATTTATTACGAAAACCGCAATTAAAGGCATCGTTCGCGCTGAAAACCAATATCCATTTTTCAGGCTCAATTTCATGATTGAGCCCGGCGGAACACGTTGGTGAAGTTTTGCGCGTCAAAAACATGAGGCTCTGAAGTTGGAGTGGTTCACAATGACGACCCGCTACCAATTTTCACCAACCATCTAGCACAAGGAACAGAAGCGCCACCACATGCGCGGATGATTCAGCATTTGAAATTTTTAATTCGAGAAATTCTAACATCCAAACTTGCCCAATGGATACTTTATTTTTCAGATTAAGTTCCAGTGAACAAGAGGCAACAGGAATTCACCCACCTAATAAGTTTGAAGCAATAAACACATCCGACGTTTGCGAAAAAAAAACTTCAGACGTATTCCACCAGACACACCGAAATCGACGGAAGGGTGGGAAGTGAATAATTCGAGGCATTTCAGAATGAGTTTTTTCGCAAAAGTCGATGGTTTTGTGGAGCCTTTCCACTCTTATTCTGTATGTCAGAGAATTGTATGCGCAAAAACAGGAAAAAATGAGATACGGTTTTTTGCGCGTACGATGCCTTTAATTCGATTTTTTAACATTGGAAAACTATTGGAATTTCGGGAATTCTCAATTTAATTCTGATTTTTAAATTCCGATTTGATTTTGAATTTTTCCATTTTTTTTTCAAGCTCACTGCAAATTCATTTTTAATCTCGAAATCCAAATTTATTTATGATTTAAAAATTCTCTTTATTTTTTTCGGAATTTCAAATTTATTTTAGGTTTTCTGTAGATCTCTTGACCGCTTTAAGTTTTGTAAAGTCGGCAGTTGATTCAAATTTTTAATACCGCAAATTTATTCAAATCTTAAAATTCAGAATTCAATTCAAATTTATTTCTGATTTTTGAATTCTGATGCTTTATTTGCCATATTCTGAATTTATTCCAGCAATCTAAAATCTATATATTTCAAATTTTCATAAACTGAGTTCGATTAAAATTTTGAAATTTGAAATTTAGAGCGAATTTTAAAATTCCGAACTGTCCAAATTTTTCAATTTAATCAAAATTTCGGATGTAGTTCAAATTCTGAGAGTGAGACAAACTTTTCAGCATTAGTGAACATTGTTGAAAAATAAAAAAGCGAATCCTGTCAAATTCATCATTTTTCATAGCGATATTAATTCATACTAAATGTATTCAAAATTTTGTTTCTTTTGTTTCTTTATAATTTCGAAATTTTCAATTTTACTTATTTATTGATTTTATCATTTTTATATATTGAATACAATTTTCTTGAAGACCTATTTATAACTTTATTGAAGCCACTGATCGATCCAAAATGCATCTAGAATCGGAGAACTTCCAAGATTTCAGAAGTTCTAGGGCTTTTACGAGTGGTGGTGAACAGATTTGGAGCCTTGCCAATGCTAGCCCTTTGCGTGACCCTTCACCCCTCGCATAACGGCCGATTTACCAACGCGGACTGGCCTTCTCCGCCGCCACTGACCAACACATATCGACTGGACGGCCCACACGAGACCGAAATATGGAAGAATCTTCAATAAATATGCGTTCCCATTCACTCAGCGGTCAAAAAATAGACGACTTCAGAGAAATTTCAAACCTTTTTCTTAATTCAAAATTTAAATTTTTCTTAGGATTCATGAAAATTTTATCGAAATATTCCATTTTAAATGTTATTAATGTATGTTTTTTCTGTGATAATTTCTAATTTTTTTCATTCATCATCTCTATTATATTAAATATTTTTTAGCCTTATTTACTAATCTCTTGAAAATTTATTTTACTATTTATTTTACGATTTTTGTGCAAGCATTCAAAAATTGTGAAATAATCCGAATTCTGGATATTATACAAGTGTCAGAAATCAAGAACTCCACCTGAATTTTTAAACTCTGCATTTGCTTCACATTTCAAATTCTCGTCGAATTTTGATTTTAATCCGAAGTTTAAAAATCGGGACTGGCTGTGAGTGAGTCTCAACATTTTTTTAATCAAACATTTCAACAATATTCGCCATTTTGATTTTGAAAATCAATCAAGACATGGTACCGTGAGTTTTCTATCGAACCTGATTGATAACTTGGTAACTACAATGAAACTGACTCTCGGCGAGAGTCAATTGAAGGTTCTCGTTGCCTAATTTGCACCTCAAACAACACCACATCGAGTGTTAATTTGTGCGCAGATCAGTGTGGGAGGAACGTAAAAGTGTCTCATTTGCTGGAGCTACCATTTAGCGTGGTCCCCACTGCACATTCTACACTATTCAGCGCTACACCCCGAAGTGTTTAATACTATCACAATAACTTCGTCTTCTCCCCACTGTACTTTTCCTGATCAATGCTTCTCCCAGATGCACTGATTTGCTGATCAATTAGAGTTTTCATGTTTCTATGAACATATGAAACCTTTTTTCTGATCAGCAGTATGGTGCTATATCTTCGTATTTTTCACTAAGGATAATCTAAATGCAAGGTGGGTCTGATCTTCACTATTTTTCTATCCTAATTTGCTAAAATTTATGATTGAAAATTAAAATAGATCTTGTATTTATAAATAGTGTCGAAATTATTATTTCTAAATTTCAAAAAAAAGCTCCAGAATTTCCTGAAGTCGTCTATATTTCGACCGCTGAGTGTATGGGGACGCCTATTGAAGATTCTTCCATATTTCAGTCTCGTGTGGGCCGTCCAGTCGATATGTGTTGGTCAGTGGCGGCGGAGAAGGCCAGTCCGCGTTGGTAAATCGGCCGTTATGCGAGGGGTGAAGGGTCACGCAAAGGGCTAGCATTGGCAAGGCTCCAAATCTGTACACCACCACTCGTAAAAGCCCTAGAACTTCTGAAATCTTGGAAGTTCTCCGATTCTAGATGCATTTTGGATCGATCAGTGGCTTCAATAAAGTTATAAATAGGTCCTCAAGAAAATTGTATTCAATACATAAAAATGATAAAATCAATAAACAGGTAAAATTGAAAATTTTGAAATTATAAAGAAATAAAAGAAACAAAATTTTGAATACATTTAGTATGAATTAATATCGCTATAAAAAATGATGAATTTGACAGGATTCGCTTTTTATTTTTCAACAATGTTCACAAATGCTGAAAAGGTTGTCTCATTCTCAGAATTTGAACTACATCCGAAATTTTGATTAAATTCAAAAATTTGGACAGTTCGAAATTTTAAAATTCGCTCTAAATTTCAAGTTTCAAAATTTTAATCGAACTCAGCTTATGAAAATTTGAAATATATAGATTTTAGATTGCTGGAATAAATTCAGAATATGGCAAATAAAACATCAGAATTCAAAAATCAGAATTAAATTTGAATTGAATTCTGAATTTTAAGATTTGAATAAATTTGCGGTGTTAAAAATTTGAATCAACTGCCGACTTTTCAAAACTTAAAGCAGTCAAGAGATCTACAAAAACCTGAAATAAATTTGAAAATCTGAAAAACAAAGAGAATTTTTAAATCATAAATAAATTCGGATTTCGAGATTAAAAATGAATTTGAAATGAACTTGAAAAAAATGGAAAAATTCAAAATCAAATCGGAATTTAAAAATCAGAATTAAATTGAAAATTCCCGAAATTCCAATAGTTTTGCAATGTTAAAAATCGAATCAATTGCGGTTTTCTTAATAAATTCAAATTAGCAAAATCTGAGAAAAGTCGCAAATTAAAAAAAACCAAAAATTTTGTTATTAAATTCAGTTGATTATTACGCAGATTCTAGTGAAGTGGATACAAACTGTTGTTGCCTGCATGGAGTGGGTTTCGAAACCTGAAATGAACTAGAAAATCAAAAAAAGAATCGAATTCGGAAATCAGAAGTAAAATTGAATCACATTCTGAATTATTGAAATTGATTGAATTTGTAGTATTAAAAAGTTGAACATATTACCGAGCTCCCAAAACTTCAAATAAGCAAGAGTTCCCAAAACAAAAACAAAATCAAATCGAAAATTCGAAAAAATGGGAAGTTCACATCACAGTTAATTTTGAATTAAATTCAGAATTTTCGAACTTCGAATAAATTTCCAATGTTAAAAATCGAATCGGATGCAAAGTTTTTGAATTGAACTCGAATTCTCAAAATCTGAAAGAAATTGAAATTTTTCAAAAAAAAAACGAAAAAACTAGAATTAAATTTGGTTAATTATTGTGCATACATAAGTGTAAATAGCTATTTAAAAGGTCACGAAGTTCGCATTGAGCCTGAAATGGGAAGTTTGCGAAAATTTTCCAAATTAGCGGAAAGTGCGCGGTGACAAGTCTGCAGCCCCTCTATTGGATTTAGGCAAAGTCATTACATTCCAAAATTTAAACCTCAATACGAGTGATGTTTATTCCGTGAAACAACTACTCCGCCAATCTCTATTTACAATGTTTATACAAAAGAACGTTAGTGACTGACTCTTCTCGTGAGCATGCATGCGTTCGCCGAGAGGAGAGTAATTATCTCGGGCGCGCCCGTTTATGGCTCACCTCAGGTAATTCGGGTAGGCGAGCAGTACGAAAATAGACTTTCTCAGAACTTCTTCATCGAATCGGATAGAGGGCGAAGCGTACATTCGAATGGTACCACACACTATGGGGAAAAATGGAGAAAGAAACGAGTTATGGCGAAAAGTCGCAAAAGTCGCGATTTCGCGACTTTCGCGACTTCTTTGAGTAAATTAGGGCGAGTATTGTATGTAGATCGCACACCAGAAAACAAAAGGCGAGATAACGATGGGAAAATTCGACTTTCATAGCAGTAGTTATCAAACATATGAACTTTTCTCCAGAAAACTGTGCTTAATGACAGGTTGTGATGAAAGGGAAATTTCGCTCAGACCCATCGCTCCCCAAGTTTTTTTTTTGGATGGGCGTCATTCTGTCATCAGGGCGGGCGTTCTCATCGCTGCCATTGGTCACAGTTACCCTCAGAACTGCAAGCGCCGTGCGGAAATATGGGGCTGTAGTTACATGCGACACTCGCGCTTTTCGGCCAATGGTGTGACGCACCCATCGCCCTTGGGCTTGTTTAGTATCATTGTGGAGCGACGTATTATCGGTATTTCTCACATAGCGACACAGCGACGCGATGGTATATAATCGTGGCGTTGTGAAATCTCCATCGCGGGAAATAAGATACTAGCCTCACTGCTTTAGAGGTATTCGCGCAGTCGTTAGGCGTTTGTACAGAAACGAGTCGAACAGCTGATAGTAACCTCACTCAGACTAATACCGGAAACACCTTCTGTTATCATGGCCAAGCGGAGGTGGCTTCACGAGACTAGAGTGGCCGGAGAGGGTGGTCGCGAAAACGTTCCCCGAAGAAAACGGAAATCTGTGGAAAGGATCGGAAACTTTTTGATTTGAGAAGAAAATTTGGGTGAGTGGTCGAACGATTTTTGGCTGTTCCGGCCATAATAAAAGTCTTACCTTTGCGGAAGGGCGAGACAAAGGCTCGCCCTACCCTGACAAATTCAACCCTCTGGCGATTGAAATCGGTGGATGCCGCACGAAATGTGCTGACTTGGACGCTATAAGCGCCTCTGAGTTAATGCTTCTGATCTAATTTTTTCAGTACTCAACGTTAACGGGCAAGCAAGTGGAAAAAGAAGGATAATGAGTCGGCAAGGAAGATGCTCATCGCTTGTTCGCAGTGCTCGGCGACCTGAAATCACCAACTCGGTGTCTGGCTCGCACTGGTATTGAGCACACATGTGTTTTGATCTACGACGAAACCTGTGTGGTTTCGAGCATGCGTACTACGACTCCGTCACACACCTCGAGAAGCTAGCAGAGAAAAACGGCGCTGGCATGGACAGAGAGCACGCCCTAGACTATTGTAGCCGTTCACTGCTTACACTTCCTCAATGCTCATAATGAATAAATGTGTATGGTAAAATAAATGTGAGACATGCATATTTTTTGATGTTTCCTTTCACGCGTAAGGAAGACTTCGTTCTATTGAGGATACCTGGTACTCTCTGGGTCAATTAGACGAGCATAGAGTACCGAACGGTTTGAATCGCACTCGAAACAAACAATATGACTGTCAAAGCGCATGACAAATACAATGAACCAGAAAGTAGACAATAATGCATTTATAACAAATGCAACCCAACATTTACGAATCGGAGGCGATAGATTTTTGGAATCATTGCAGATATTTTGCACCGTTCTTCTTTCACTCACGTACGACGTTTTCTTCACATGACTAAAAATGAGCATATTAAAATCGAAACTGAGCAATAATGGGCTGCCTGTGATCTAGCAGCACATACAACAACATCAAACGAGAGATGCGTTTTGAAGCTTGACACTAAAGAAATCACATCTTCCTCCCTTGGTGGAGAGTGTGTTGCCAGCGCTTCACCTTCGATGGAGCTGAGTTGGTTTTGAGAGGGTCACATAAAGTCGACATGGATATAAGTGATACATTGCGTTCCATATTTAAGATTGGCGACCACTCGGGGCTAGAACGGAAATAAATTTCACTCGGACACATAGGATATGTAAGCCTAAGGTTCTGCGCTGAAATTTGGGCCTTCCACTGCGCGGTTCTCAATGACTCCCAGAGTTAACCGATCTTTCCTAAGCCTGACTCAAATTATGAGGTCCACGATTAGTGTTTGCTCAAATTCTCCATTCAATCATTTTTCGCTGCGGCACGGTGTGGATAAGGGACCATTAAAAACCCACCGCTGACAAGCAGAGAGGCGCGGCAGCACGCAATCGAGGAATAACGATCATGTGTGCGAGGCCATTGTTCTACCGAAACAGAGTACGGCACGATATGTGGACAGAGCCAGTTTTACTCAGACCCCCCTCCCCTCATGGCGCCAATTTTCGGCTATTTCCATGCGCCAAATTTTGGCGACTTTCCCAGAGGCGTTATTAGGCCAAATTTCTGCCGACTTTCTCTGACACCCAGAAGTGCAACTAGGTCAGTTTTTTTTTGTTGTAAAATTTAAGGAGTAAGAACAATTTATTTTAAATGTTGTAAAATTTGAAAGAAGAGGAACCAAAAAACATAAAACGCTCAAAGGTGCGGCAGGAGGGAGTAGGCCCGAATCGGCCCTTGAGAGAGAGGGGGGCAATTATAGAAATATGGTAAGCAAAAAGCGCGTAATCAATTTTCAAACTTGGAATCCAGCCACCTTCATCATATTCGTCACAAATGCTTTCCGTTGGACTTCGTGAATTTATTGAAGAGCAGCTCGGAGGAGGGTCGCGTTGGGGATCCACAGGGGGCAAGGAGGGCCTATACTTTCCAACGACATGTCTTAACTCTGGGTTAGCTACTGGAAACGAACCGAATTACAGTATTGGTTGTATTGCGCCGCATAAACGATATGGCTCGACCGCGCCAACCCCTCGGCACAGGTATAAGCCCCTGAGGCTGCCCAGCGAAAAGCGTGAGGCCAGCGCGTCGCAGATATGTAGCCGCAACCAACTCACAAAGAACTGGGAGTTCTGTTTGGCGAGCACGTCGTCGCTCGATAGATAAAAATTATCTATAAGGATAAAAACATACTCATTTTTCGATGAAGCTTGTGAACCTTCCACTCCAACAATATATGGTGCTTCCTTTCACACCGGTAGGCGAAGCTCCAATATCAGCATCTCTTGCAATTTGAGATGTATATTACACACTAGGAAATACTTCGTCAGATGTGTTTCCTCACAAGAGAAAAGCATACACCAGGAAAGGCAAACATTTCTACTTTCTGCACAGATATATGCTAAAGTTTGGTTTTAATACATCGGTTACACCCAAGGAAAGCAGCTATAATTTTACCGACGCAAAATCTGTATTAAAACCAAAGTTGGTTCCTTTGCACGAAAAAAATCGACTACGAGTAAAAGTTTTTATGTGTAGTGTTGTATGTCTTTTTTTCGAACCCCTGAAAACTCTTGATTTTCAAACAAAAGTAGAGGTAATATTCAACGTATCCAATTTAAATGCATGCCAGTGACAAAAAAACAAATGATACATAACAACAAGAACGTTCGTGACGATCAAAAGAAAGGCCGGGCTACCGTAATCCTGCGCGTGAAATAAGTACATAGCGTCCACGCTATGGCAGCGGACTTTCTCTCCTACCTGACGGCGACAACTATTTTATAATGAGTGCCTTTCCACTGCTGCGTATCTCAAGCAGGAGACTGTTCTTTTTTGAAAAATCGAAGATTGGTCTTTTATGCGGATTAATAAATTGGAAAATGGGCTGACTAGTGCTATTCAGCAGTTCAGAGAGTCTTTCTAAGGTACTTTACCAGGATTTTTTCGCAAGGGCATTCGGCTCGGTTACCCGTAATGGGGTCGGAGGGAAATTTCGCGTCCAGTTTAGAATTTGACCCACCCTGGGTTTTCAATCCATTAGGAAATGTTTCGCACCCACGCAGGAATTCATAAAAATGGCTGGTAGATTTACGAAAGGGTACTATGTGGGAAGGGGGGGGGGGCACTACGGCGCGATGGACTTGGACACGCCCATTTTACTGTGCCGCACTAAATTTGAGCACCTACCCGGGGTTTCCCTTCCCTGCCAAAATCAGGAGTCTTTGCGGCACGGAAAAATAGGCGTGACCAAGTGCGATACAACAGTGCCCCCCCCCTTCCCACATAGCACCTACGAAAGTATCTAAATGGCAGCAAAAGTGCGGCTGCTATTTGGACTGGTAATTTTTGCAAAATGCTGATTGTTGCAAAAATTAGTTGCTGCCGTAAGATAAACAGCTGAGTCTGCAGCCTCAACGATATCTATTTTACGCTCAGAATTACGGTCACCTGGCGATCCATTTGATCGGTATAGTTCGGGTAACCAGAAAAGGGATAGCTGCGAACACCTCAGCAGACTGCGCTGCTTCGTGTGCGCCCACGAGAAATAAGGTGATCGATCGGCGCACGCGACAGGCGCGCGGACTATTGAGTGGTCCGCAGTCATCCCCTTCGTGAATACACCCACCATACCAGCGTTCTCGTTACATAACGAAGCATTAGAATGGAGGTTATCCTAAAAAAATCCCATAATTTCAAGAACATCCTATTCTCAAAATAATTAAAAATGCCCACCTCGTCAAAGAAAGTAGACAGCGAGAGCCGGAAAGAACCGCATAATCTGAAAAAAAATAATGAAATGTGATAGTCACCGCTCCGTCTTCCACAATTGCAAAAGCGGATCAACCCAGAGATAAAGCCTAACAAGAAACCGACCGCTAGTTGAAAAACATTAAAAAAATGATCATCAGAAGCGGCCGTTTTTTTTTTGTAAATACGAAGTTTTAGGTCAGTATGGTGTAGCTAAAAATTACCAGTTATCGCTTAACTAATTCACTCCAATCATGGGAAATGAGGCCATTACAACACCAATACACTTAGAGAAAAGTGCAAAGCAATATATACAGACAACATTTCTTGTATAGTTTAAGAAATACCGAAGAAAAGCATGACACAAAGGAATTCTTCAAATCAATCACTAGTTATGAAAGTATCAAACAAGAAGAAATGAGAAACCGCATGATAGATTGGGAAAAAAGTGCAAGAAGAACAGGAAAATCAGTGCTGGCGTCAGAGAAAAAAAAAACTCGTCCGCAGCCATTGTAGCTAGAGCGGTGATCTCGTCCGCTTCGTGATCGATCTCCCAAAAAAGTAGGGCTAAATTACCAGTTTTCGACCGTTTTTCTTCCTTTCTTCGCCGGAAAACGGTCACGAGGGAGCAAACGCATCGGTTGGTGTGGGAAACTCGGTTACGAAAATCATCGTGAACACTGCCTTTAAGTGACTACTGGCATAATTGATCGTTTATTGACGCTACCTCCTTAGAAATGTTGAAAAAGCCTGAGAGGAAACTAAAAAAAAAAGACTTCTCAGGAAAATAATCGGGGCCAGAAACAACACGACGGGCTGTCGCCACGGCCACGGACTATACCATGGCTACGCCACTGAAAACTATAAGGCCGGGATCATACTTCCCGCGAAAAGCGACAGCGACCGTGCATCTGAGGCATATCGATTTTCGGTCGATATTAATGGTAAACATTGCGTCGCGTCGCTCGTCGTCAGAAGTATGATCCCGGCTTAACACCCCTCAGCGACCCGTCGCAGCTACGGGCGCGTACAGACTGTTCTCACGGCCGACCCTGCCATAGTGCCGGTGCTGGTCCTGACACGATAGGGATAGTTGGCGAAACCTGTCGCTGCAGCGACAAGGAAGTATACTAATACACTTAACATCCTGCCTTTTAAGAATAGCGAAGGAACTAGGCACCAGTAGTCTTTTGCTGAAGCACAGATACTCTAATCCCCCTCGAAATGTGAACAAATTACGCCTTATCAAAGTGCGAGGCCGAGGGAAGCTGAGTTTGAACCCCTGACCTCTAGTGTTAGAACGTCTCAAGGTAAAGAATTCATATAGTTTAAGTCTCATTAAACCGTTCATCATAAATCAAAAATGAATCATTTCTTCTAATACGGAGAGTAGGCGTGTCCAGTTGTAGTCCTTTATTTCTGAGAAAACTTCTAGGAATGTTCGCATACGTGAATCCAAGTGCCCGAATAGAGACTTTCCGCGTGAAACTATTCTGCACCCTTTGCAAAGCATGTACAATCTGCCGTTTGCAGGGCGCAAAAACGCAGGTACCATACTCCAACATTGAGCGAACGTAAATTTTATAGGCCTTGATCAGCAACTGTGGATCTTTTAGTCTTAAAAGCAGGATCCGGGCAGAATTTTGGTTTCGAGGTTTCACGCAGAATCCGAGCGTATGGTACGGGAGGAGCGGACATTACTCACCCGTGCGTTCTGCGTCGCGGTCGGTGAGCGTCGCTCACGACGGATAGGGCGGCGACGCGACATCTCATCTTTTATGTAAACTGGCATGTCCTGGAGCATTATTCACTTTGTTACGTTCATTTTATGTCACTAACGATGACCGTTTCGCCGTATATAGTGCTGATGACTCTTCTAAACGAGGGCGGCTTTTCCGCGTTTGCCGCGCGCGCGAAACTCACCGGACCGTAACGCGTGCGCACGCAGTTTACTTCTCAGTATAAGATCCACTGACAGCTCTCCTGGCCTGTTTTCAGTTTGTCGCTTTGGAATAATTCGAAAAATTATTCGAATATATTCGAATCGATTTTATTCGAATCTATTCGAAATTCGGACCTCGAAAAAAAGAGGGTCATTCAAATATATTCAAAAATCGGATGTTAAAAAAGGGGGTCATTCGAATCCATTCGATATTCGGTCTTTTAGGGTACAACTATATTAGGGGGCCGTTCGACACCGCTAAATAGCCGTTGTGCCTTGTTTTGGAGCGTTTTCTCCCGAATTTCCGGTTTTTTTTTCACTTTTTGTTCCACTTTTGTGGTGAACAAATCCACATTCTCATGGAGAGAGCTCAAAAGTCGTTTTTATCGCGAACCCTGCCTTCAAGCTCGAGAGATTGTGAAAGAGGTGTGCCAAAGTGGCTTCCTGTTTTGGGCGCACCAGGATGGCTGACTCCTATACCTCGCTTATTCGGAGGAATCGGGAGCTCGCACTCGGCAGATGTTGTATGGAGAGGGTCTGCTTCTTAATAATGTGGAAATCTCGGATTCCGTCCTTGTGCTTGAGCTGTGCCTTCGAACGGCCAACTGGCCCTCAGCGAAAGTGGCTGCTCTATGTATATATATACTCGCCGCTGTTGAAGAAAAGAGAGCTGACGCCTTAAATCGTATAAGAAAAATCAATGGGGATTGAGATCGAGAAGAAAGGGATCAGCAGTACTTTAGGCGCAGGCGCAACTAATTTGCAGCACAAGCTGCTGCTGCAGCAGGTGCTCCAAATGTGCTGCAAATCTCTTTTGCCGCGGGTTCGCTTGCTTTCGCGCAGTCGTTAAACCCCTTGAGTGCGTGAGTCAACAGGCGATCTGCACAATGCACATATAGTTACTACCGTTCTTGGAGCCAAATTCCGGTCCGCAATTGCGTACTACGGCTGTTGCATCATGTGACACGTGATAATCGTGCTGGGACCATGTGCTCCCATCACGATCAACACGTGCCGCATAATGACGTAGCCGTAGTTCGCAAATACGGACCGGCATTAGACCCCGAGAACGATAGTAGGTCCGTAGCTTTTTTCCTCAAAAAACATTCGAATTTAAACCGCGGCTGGCACGGCGGTTTAAATCTCACCAGCGGCTGGCTGGTAATTACTAGCCAGCCGCTGGTGAGATTTAAAGGCAGCAGACACGCTCAAAAATGATATCAATTTTATGGATTAAACTGAAGGCCTGAAGCTGTTAGTATTCAGAAATAACGAAAAAGACGAAAACAAATTGACGGAAATTACGATATAACGGTACGTTCTATATTGGCCCAGAAATGGACGAGTTGTACGGCACTGGCTGAAATAGCGGAGCTAGCAACAAATTTGTTGGGATAACGACGCTAATGTACTCGTACGGCCCTTTCTGGAACGCTTACGCCGTCAGAAGCCTAAAAAGTAATCTAAAGTGGCCGCAATCGAGCATTGTATACCTGTATGGAGGGGCGGAGGGGGGACGCCCGCTTGTATCGCCGCAGCTTGACCACGTCGCGACGCGGCGTCGCACGGCTAGGTCGCGGACGAGTTACCCTCCGCGATACTAGATTTGAATCTTAAAGGACGCGCAGACCCTGTTTACTGCAATATTATTCTTAACACGCTATTCTGAGTGATATTCACTGTTCTTGGTCTACATTTCTAACTGATATTCACTATTATTCTAGTCTTCGTCTACGTTTCCGTCCAAGCTGTACTTTTCTAGACATTTTGCGATTAAATTCCCGTTCTCTGAAACGTGTATTTTATCGCAGAAAGTTAGAAAAAGGCTAGTGCTCCTTCACCTTTAGGTTTAGCAGAAATTTAGGAACTAGCTAGAGTTCGTAATAGGTTTCTTGAATTTTCGAAATAGAATTAAATGGAACATTGGTTAATTATCCCAAATTTTACGTTTTGTGAATATCTGTGGATAATTATTGATATTAGTGATGCTTCAAAGCCTCTATTTTTCCAACTATTTCGAGACTGAATTTTGTAATTAACTTGAGTTTCTTTTTTTTTGTCCAAGCTAAAAAAAGGCGGAAAAGGGCGTTGATTAAGATGATTTCATGGTTGGAACTCACTGAAGTTTAAACAATGTATGTTATCAATAAATCATTTTCAATAACAATTGATGATGAAAACATGCGACTTTGTGCGAAAATTCAACCTACATTAAGATATTTTATACATAATCATAAAAACTTTGATGGAAGAGAGTGGAAGATTTTTTTTTCGTAAGGTGGAGTTTTTTTCCATTATAAAAACTCAACTTCTCTACTACGACTGCAATTATAAGCCACAATTTGGGTGGGTTTTCAAAAAATCGTCCCGTTTTAGAAATTGTCACAATTTTCGGGTTTTTCGAAAAAAAACCACTATGCCAAAATTTTCCCCGATTTCAAAAATTCTCACAATTGAAATGAATTTTTCAAAAAATCATCCCTCCTCTATGCCCCAACTACTCCAATGGTGAATATTTTGAATCTATGGTCGGTTTTTTTTTGAAAAATTACATTCACTACGCCCAAATTTTCTCCGATTGTAAACATGTTCAATTTAGGGTTGATTTAAAGAAATTTGTAAACGAAATCAAAAAGTGTCGCAATCTAGATGTTTTTTTTTCGAAAACTCATCCCTCCACTATGCCCAAATTTTCGCCAATTTGAAAGATTGTCACAATTTGGGTGGGTTTTTCGAAACCAAAATCGATTGTCATTGACAACTGACTAGACTTAGGATAGGTAGTTATCAATTAGCGCTCTCGCGCTTTCAACTGACCCAACATCCCTAAATGTTATCACCTTAGATTACCTCAGGGCCTCTCACGTATCAGCAGCGCTAGTCACACATGGCTCGCACATATGTAGGCCGTGGCGAATGTGCGAAGTTTCCTTCAGGAAAGGAGGACCGTATATCACACATATTGCCATTACCATAATGATTACATGTGTACCCCGATTATATTTACATTCCAGATCTAGAGTGATCCGGATCACTCGCTCCTCTCCTTCTGTTGTTGTCCCAAATTTTTTCTGATCAAATTCTGAAATATTGAAGGTAGTCGTCGAGTGAATGAAAAATTATTCTTGCAATAAATTCGTTTCTCTAACTAGATAGACTCCTTGGACTGTAGCAAAATATTTCACTTAATAATTTTGTCTGAACTTGCGAGCGTTAGCCCAAAACTAGATTAGTTTTTCTTTAAATTTTGCTCAAATATGAAGTTACCCCGAAACGCACCGGAAAGGAACGTAGCTCTATTTTAGTGTTCGTGATTGAGGGGGGGGGGTGTTCAAAATTTTAGTGTAAAGATATGGCCAAACAAACGTAAAACTTTGTTTATTTACACATGCTTTCGAAAATGTCCTTTTTCTATATGAAAACAATCTAATTTTAGTAGCCGGGCATTGGTTTCATATTGATTATTATCCATGAGAAGAAAACCACATGTTCGACTGAAACGTTCTGGTTGTAGTTGGTGATTTTTTTGTCTTTTTATTCATATTTCTTGAAGACATTGTTAACTCATTGTATTCGTCATTGCTAATCCTAACCTAGAAATATTATTAAAATTTGACTTTAAGTTTTTATTTGTCTCAAAAGAAGGATTAAATAAAAAAATGTAGGTTTTTTTCCGTAAACAGTGGACAATATTCAGTTCTCGGAAGAGAAATATGAACACGAGGCTCAATACGGATGTTTTATGAGTGATTAGTTTGTAACAGTTTACCGGAAAAGGGACCGTAAAAATTTTTAGAGCTAGAGAACGCTTACTAAATAGCTAATTAAATTTTGAAAAAAAAAGGAGAAAAAAAGGAAAAACCACAGTTGGGCAATTAAAAAATAGGAAAAGTTAGTTGTACTACCGTTGTTTTGAAAAAAAAAATTTTTGAACTCAGTTATACTTCCTTTTTCTCATTTTCATTTTTTCTGTGATTTTTTGACTTTGACCGACGATTCGAAACTCCTCCCTTCACCCTTCGATTTTTAAATTCTTTTCAACGATGTTTTATTCAAGTTTTATTTGATTAGGGAACCTCTCCTCCATCAATTCGAACAATGGCTTTCGAAATTTCCGAATAAAGTGATACTTATTCGAACTCATAGGTTCAAATTTTTCCTCTGCGTGAATGCAATCAAGAAACTGATCTATATCCGACTCGAATAAACGCTCGGGTAATTATTTAATTTCATTCTCTGATTTGAAAAACTACTCGTAATTTCAAATATTGCCGAAAGATGCCCGAAAACGATTGAGCTATGTATTTCTTTTGCGATGGAATATTTGGATCACTGGAATTTAACTGAATGTTTTAGTTTTTTTTCGCATTAAAGAACTAACTGCGAAAATCAAACTTCAGGCAATCAGACGCGTCATTTCTCTGCTGTTGTTGTCGTAATGCACTAGCGTGGGTTAACGTGCTCTAGTCGATACGCCATGGGTACTGTAGATTTCGTATCGCTGCGCCCTTCCACCGCGCGCGACGCACCCTTCACCGCGCGCGACGCCCCGCCGCGTTGCGACGATACAACCGGACCCCACCCGGGGCGGAGCCCGTATCGATGGGCGGAGCAAGGATGATTTCGTGACTGAATACGGCTCAAATACGGTCATTTGGACTCGTTTTTAACGCTTGCAACTTCGTGAGGGCTCTTCTAGGGCCTGCACGACCCCACTAATTTAGGTATCTCAACAACTTTTTCGAGCGTGTCTGCTGCCTTTAAACCGCCGCGCCAGCCGCGGTTTAAATTCAAATGATTTTTTTTTTGAGGGAACAAGCCACGGACCTAACCTTACAGGACGTCGTTTCATGTTGATTTTGTGTTCCATTTCTAGATGACGCCTTGTTAGGAGAGCGTTCAAATTCAAGTCAACAAACTCTAGTTTCCATTCCCTGATTTCTACACTACGCCTTATTCTGGTCATACAAAAACTGCTTCAACTATGAGTTCTCTTTCGAAAATAACTCTAAATGCTTATATGCGGTTTGAACTGTTTTCAACTTTTTTCAACTTTTTCAGGTAATTTCATCCCGTTGTAAAATGAAATGGGTCCAAAGAAGGCTCACGTGGTACACAGTAATCCAGGATTTAGGATACAAGTGATTCTTCATCTGTATTTTCTCCTTATTCACCACATTATTTGTCTGACTTCTGACATTATATCTTTGGATAATGCTGTAGATATCTCACTGATATTTGCGGAGCTGAGTTCCGTAAATATCAAGATTACTTAGAAATATTGCGCTTTCTAGATTGTTTTTTTATTGCGTAATCATAGTATTTCAATGTTTCCAAGCTCATAATTGTCTAGCTTTTCAGTTACAGCCTTGCGGATTTTTACCGACTAGTTTCTGTGAATACTATTGTAATAAGGACAGCCACAGTCATTATCGGCCGTACATAATTTTCCGAGTTATTCTAATATTTCCTTAGAGCCGAAATGGTTTTAACTGTCCTTGGTATAAAACATTCCGTGAGGGGCAAGGTCACCATAATTGATGTTAATGTAGATTTCTGTCCAATAGCAGAAGCGCTATTACTATTTATTCGATTATTCGAATATTCTAATAAAAAACTCACTTAATGATCCTTGGCATTTTAATGAATGGACGGAATCCCAATATTTTTGATCTAATAAGAGAACCTTTCACTCACTGTTACGTATGAGAATAAAAGCGAATGAAACCATTCCGATCATGAAGAGAAAATTAGATTTATTCGAAAAAATCGATATTAGACATAGATGACAAACGATCTGTCGCATCGCTCGTATAACACGTGAAAGCCTACCAGGGAAATAAGTAGTCTTGCATGAGATACAGTTCAACAAATTTACCCTTGTCCATCTGTGGAGATTCGGTCAATTTCTGTTCTGTGCACAACTTTTCCACTATGTGATGGACTCTGCCAATTCGAGACTTGACGCCTCAGCAAAAATGACTTGATGCTCATGTACAAGTGGGCATGAAGTCCTAATTTGCCGCGCTAGATTCACTGTATGGGTGGATTTGCCACTAGGATAGGTGAGAATGGGGTGAATATGCCGCGAAAATAGGGTGAATATTACGCGAAAGGATGTGAGTTTATTGCGAAATTGGGGTAAAAGCGTTGCAAGATTTAGCGGGTGTGGGACGTTTAGGCCGACGGGCTAGAGCGCAGAGAAAGGACTCCACGGCAGAGTCAGGCGCTACAACTCGTTCGCCACGCCTCATCCTTAGCGTTGGCTGTTTCAGCGCGCATATGGGCATTGCACGAAGAAAACTTGTGTTCTGATGATTCTTGCTTAGTTACTGCAACACTAAATGATGCTCCGCATCTTTAAAGCACTTTTAGAGATGCTTATGAGAGTACAAAGGACTGATATAGAGCAGAATGCGTTTTGTAGTATACGGACGTAATCCGGAAGAAGAACGTACTGAATAATGTTGAGCAATGGTCAGAATCAATGCATCAGCGTATAATTATTGTTGTTTTTTTTTCATTCAAAGCAGTGCTATCGGGTTGTAAAAACTATCGCGCTTGTCCTATTCCCACCACGCATAATAAGCAAGTTTATTGAGAAACGCTAGGCGTCTACCGATATTGAACAAAGAAATCAACCTTTAGAGGGGTACTTCACTTGACGTGAAAAGCTGATATACTTCAATGTCAGTACCTATTTTTTTATTAATGCTGAATGCTTCGAATCCTGGTACTACAGTAGGTAACGCGCGCGCGCGGGGAATCTGAATGATAGGAAATATTCAACGAGCCGTGCCAAAAATTCTCCAATACCAACTAGAATACTTCCCGTACCACTTCAATTCCAAGGAAGAGTGGAAACTAGCTAGTTTGGAAGGCATCCCGTCTTTGCATGCGATATACATTTATAAAAGATGTTTTATAATAAATAGGTTAGTGTTTTGACATTCCTAGTTTTACAACAAAGTTTCCTATCGACGTTCAACTCCAACTGATTCACCCTCCATTCCATAAATCACTCGCGATGTACTCACAGAACTCTCAAAATAGTTGTTCCATCTTTTTTTCAACGAGAAAGGGTTGCTCAATTGGCGTATCAATAAAGTGGAGAGTTTACCAGTTACAAATTCTTCATAGTTGAATAATCCACTTATATTTGCACAAGGATTATGAAGTTTTTGTTGACTAAGCTTCGTGGCTGCTTTGCTGCTGCCACGCGAATGCGCTCCGGTGACAGCGGCTTGGGGACGAGCATACCACTGCCTCCGCCCTCTGCGCCTCTGCCTCGCCCCAGCCCCAACCGGCCTAAACGTCCGCCACCCAGATTTAGCGGGCCGGACCCGCCACGACCCACTGCGAGGTGGCCAGCCTCGCAGTGGAAACAAAATTAATCCCCTCACGGGGTAGATATTTCAAGAGCCCTCTCTGTGAGCTCTGAAATTTGATCGCGATAGCAAGCAGCCAACTCCATTTTTGCCTGCAGCGTATCCAGCGCGCTTTTGCTGAAATCGTTTATCACATACAAAAACAGACCGCACTCCTCGGTCAAGATCGATAATGATAGTTCACTATCACTCGCGGCAAATTCACTCTTTGCGCTGATTGATATCCAGCCGCTCAGCGAATTCACCCTTTGCGCGAATAGGCTTTGAAGACGGCGCTAAAGGTGAATTTCACGCCTAATGATAAAAGAGGGTGATAAAGATCGCTTTTCCCGAAGCATCATGTCTCAAATTAGCAGAGGAGTTCATAGTTACAAGGAAAGAATTTCCCATCAAAATGTAGACGAAGTCTCGGATACCAAAAATCTTATTTATTTATTATCTAGGCCGATAGGACGCGCCAAAACATATTACAATAATGAACCAAACATCAGTGAATATCAAAACACACAAAAAAAAGAAAACATCCCATTAAAAGGAAAGAGGTGAAAAACAAAAGTCAAGGATGTGCGCAAAGCCGGTATACACTCCCAGCCACTAGCCGTAGTGTGCATGATGTGTGAATACTTTTTTTCTGTTGTGTCGACATGTGGTTGTGGAATAATCGCGATACAAAGTCGATGAGGCTGGCTTAGACAGTGTCATTCAGCTATGACACCTATATTTGAAGGCATCGTACGCGCTGAAAACCACTGACCGTTTTTTTCAGTTTCAATGATTTTCTGGGCCCACCTAAGAACGTAGGGAGAGTTTGTTCGGGTAAAGACGCCTCATTGTGAAGATAAGTGAGGTTAAATGTCTCGAATTCAGTCAAAAGAAGCCGACCCTCAGTCATCTCTCGGACAGTCGGGGCTTAGTACGTCGGCACAATACCGTTAGTATGCCGGCACAAAGGAATCGGCAGCACCTGTGCTGTAGCTGCTGGCAACAGCAGGATATGCTGGCAACGAACACGAGCTCCTGTTGCTTGTACTGGCGTACTAACGCTTTGTTTATCGTGGCACGCGTGCTATTGCCAGCCAATCTCTCCTAGTGTCTACGGACACTCTTCCATTGATTTGTCTCATACGAATGAACATTGCAGCATCCTCTTGTACGACGGCGGCGGGTATATAAGGCGGCCAGTCCCGCTCAAGGGGCAGTTGGCCGTTTGAGGCCAGTCCGATGAGGTGACCTTGGGTCACTGTTCGGAAGTTAATTTTTCAAACGCTGAGGGGATCATCCCCATCGCCCATCGGGGGGGAAGCCTCCTGGTTGCGGACCGCGGCGAGGATGGTCTCCTTGCTGCTGGCCGTGACAAGAATTATATCCAACACCGGTAAGGGGGGTGGCAGTCCAAATTCTGTCGATAATGAGCGTTAGTACGCCAGCATACGTTGGCAGGATATGCTGCAGCAACCAGCAGCTCCTGCACACAACGAGCGTTAGTATGCCAGCATACGTTGACAGGATATGCTGCCGCAACCAGCAGCTCCTGCACACAACGAGCGTTAGTATGCCAGGTTTGCCCTGGCGTACTAACGCTATTGTGCCGACGTACTAAGCCCTGACTGTCTGAGCTGGTACAATTTGCTGTCAGCCAGCATATGATCAACAACTGATACAGTGATCAACAATTGATACAGCACAACTGAGGAGAAGTTGATGGAATATCCTATACGATTACGTAAAGAATGACTTTTCTACACACATCGATTAACCTTTCCTTCTCCACAATTCACTTGAAAAGAAGATAAACTTCATTGGATCGTGAGACTGTTGGTCAAAGCAGCGATCACTAACAATCGACACTTCCTTTCTCAAAAAACGATCGAGATATTTTCGGTCTGAAAAAGGGGTTTTCAGTGATTGTTTTTGCGGTTTTTTCAACGTAGCTGTTATATAGGGTACTAAAGCTCTCATTATATATGTAAAACTCAAAAACGGAATCCATTGTGAACGATGCCTTTAACACCGGTGCTTCGGGATATGGGTTTACTGGCATCCCACACGAACCGGTAAGAATAGCCAAAGCCACCTGTGACTTGTATAGTCTACAGCAATGGAAGTGGGACCTGGTGAGGTTGCGGGCTCTTCCTAGCACACTGCAGCCTGATTGTGTTATCACTCACTTTTTCGAGCTGAATCCCCTTTCACAGTCTGCCGGACGACGCCGTTCGGCACGTTAAAAGGGAGCCGAAGTGAGAGGGAAGCTGCGGTGAACAACCGTCGGTTCGACTCTTCAGTGCAAAATGTAAGGCGGAAACCACACCCTCTAACCCGACATAACTTGATCCGACGTCGTGTCAATGATTTCACCGCACTGCGACGTCGGTCGGCCGATACCGCAGTGCGAGCCTCACCGACGCCGCAGTCCTATCTTCAAACGTACCAGACGGCGTCGTCCGGCAGACTGTGAAAGGCACTTAACTGAGATCGGTCGGTGAGTTTTTGCTTCCACTCTCACATTCATTGCTTCCACAGATGTGGTTGTATCGGTGAAAACACAGACTCACCGATCTATCACAGCTGCTTCGGAAAAATGAGTGATACCACTAACGAACATGGTATGTTAGGACGAGTCCGGAACCTCACCTGGTCCTACTTCCATTGCTGTAGACTATAAATGAGTTGCAGAAAGACTATAGTGGAGTCCACCAAGAGCGTCTCATTTACTTATCAATGAGAAGCGGTCGATTGGAGATCAATGAACATGAAACTCGTTGCAGCACAACCGCTCTCGCTCAATCTGTATCGAGCGTGCTGGTATGGGATTCATGCACATTGATCCCCAGCCTACCGCTTCTTATTGATAAGTAAATGAGACACTCTTGGTGGACTCCACTACACCATCAAATGAACTTCTTGAATGTTCTTCCATTTTCCATTCTTCAAAGTTTTTAAAACCTTCGTTTTAAAGGCAGTGTTCACGATAAGAATCGTTTTTCTGCTTTTCCGCCCATTTCGAAGACGGTCCCATGCTGATTCCAATGATGTTTTTGGAATCGTACAAGACCTTCTAGAAACGGAGTTATGGTTCCTCAAAAATTGAGCTAGGGAAGCATAGAGAACGAGTTGTCCGAGGCTTATAACTTCCGTCTTTTGCAGCCGATGTATGCGAGCTGACCTGGGTAAAGAGAGAAGTTGGGAATAAAGGGAAGAACGGGGCTATTGATCGGAAACCATCGCTCATCTCACAATCTCGAGCATTTATTTGTTCACGTCGGTGGGCGTGGAAAGTGCATCTGGGCGTGACGAGCTGACGGTTGTCCAACTTTGGGGCCGTAGGGGACCGTTACGAGCTCATTTTTCTTAGTTTTTTTCAACTTTAGGGTTGCGCTAGGCCCCGCAGCTGCCGATCTCCACCAAAAAATCAGACATGGTTTTTATCGTGGACGCCTTAAATTATATCAACATTATCCAACTGGTGAGCGGCACTCAACTCCACTACTGAGTTCCATATTTATTGTTTTATCAAATGATATTGCTTTGACAGGTATCCACAGTTTTTCAAAAAATAAATAAAATCGAAGATGGGATATTGGAAAAAATCGCCGATAATTGACAAAATAAACAGGAAGAAATGAGAAACAATCCATAATACTCACTAGTTGTGTTGACTGTTGACTAGTCAGTTGTGATTTGGGGTGCCTCAAAGTCGCTGGGAGATGATGATGATATGGGTGCATAGCGTTATTTCCGATCTGTTCCGATCCTAGTTATGTACCTATCAAAACTTGCCTGAACACGTCACCGGAAAACATCAGCTTTTCCAAGATGTTAACAGCCGACGATTCGCGGAACTGGAACAGATCGGAAATTACGCTGCGTACCCGTATGATATATCTTTTTCGTTTTCGATTCAATCTGACGCGTGGACCAGGCGGCTGACCGTGCGGTGTTGGCGGCCTCACTGGAGAATGGGGGTCCGATTCGCGAGGGGTGATCTACCGTCGCAGCCCCGTTCATTCATAGCACTAAAATTATTGCGCGAACTCCATGTATAGTGTGGACCCGTTTTGGGACTATGGCCTAGACATCACAGGGCTCAACTATTCCATGGGATGAGGAGCCATGATGGATAGCAAAAAGTGAACCTAAAACATTCAGATATCTTTGGGCACAAACCTTTCTCTACATCTGCAAAATTACAAGCAGATCGAGTTTGTTTTTTGGAGCAGCGATAATTTAGGTAGAGGAAAATATAAGCTACCAAATAGTGTCCCATCCTTGATTAAAAGATCATAGACGGACAGTGGGAAGTCAGCCGACCTACATTTACTGCAGGACTTTCGAAAGAACTGATCTTTGCTGGCATGACCTTTGAAGTCTATTTTTAAGAATGTGGGCAGACTGAAACTCAAGGGCACATTAGTATTACACGCGGACATATTCTGGAGTGCCCCTTTGAATGAATGTTTCCAGAACCACTGTGTGAGTCGCCTACAAGCTCTAGAGAAAACCTTCTCCGAAAAAATTGTGAATCTAAGGTATTCGGGAAATGCTAATATGTATTTATAAATCTACTTAAAGGCAGTGTTCACGATAATCTTCAGTTCGGAGATCATTCGATATATTGATTAACTGGCTCCCGGGTAGAACTAAAATGACGTAGAAATTGAGAAAAACGCACCAGATGTACACGAAATCCTTGAAGGCATAGTA
Organism: Aplectana chamaeleonis; assembly: GCA_029168955.1. Classification (NCBI taxonomy): domain Eukaryota; kingdom Metazoa; phylum Nematoda; class Chromadorea; order Rhabditida; family Cosmocercidae; genus Aplectana; species Aplectana chamaeleonis. The sequence continues at coordinate 54,987 of JAPDOI010001521.1, forward strand.
CACGATGACAACCATACTTAGGTTTTTGACGTCTTCGTGTTGTTATATCCCTATAGTGACTGAAGGTTGCAGAAAGCCACTTAGAAACGTCAACTTTTTTGAAGGCAGTATTCGGTAGAGTGAGGATCGAATATTCGAGTTCGAAGAAGTATTGGAATTTTTCGAACGAATTTTTATTCGAACATTCGAATATTTGAAAAGTGTGAATATTCGAGCATTATTCGAATTCGCCTATTTGCAGAAGGTGAAAATTCGAACATTATTCAAATTCGACTATTCGCAAGAGGTGAATATTCGAATATTATTCGTATTCGACTATTCGGGAATGGTGAATATTCGAATATTATTCGTATTCGACTATTCGGAAAAAGTGAATATTCGAACATTAATCAAATTCGATTATTCGCAGAGCTGAATATTTGAACGTTATTCGAATTTGAGTACCCGAGCTGATTTAACAAAAAATAAGAAAATCAGCTCTAATGTATGAAGGAATCGACATATCTTTCAGGACTGAATTCATTGTCTTCACTATTCCATTTTTCCATTTTTCCGAACGCAAGAGCTAAATTTTTTCCCCACACCGTGTGATGAGGCTACTAGGGCGGTTCTAACAGGGGGAGCCACATGGCAATCAAACTTGGCCACGCTCATTTTTTCATGCCGCCGCGCAATGATAACAGCAACCATAGCTTTGTTAGGCAGAGCCATGTACTCCACCAACCTTCACCTCTGGGCAAGTGAAGGGGGAACCTCCATCATTAGAAAAACCGGTGACAACCGGTGAAACGCCTCGAAAAAGAATGAAAGTGACCCAACACTCATGCAAGATATTTTCAAGATTGGGTGGGTGTCACTGCCGATTTTTCGTTCATAACTTTCTGTGCTCAAAGATAAACCTTTGGTGAAAGTTGTTCTCGGTATTCACAGACAATTCTGCATTGAAAAACGCTTTCAGTTTTGAAGAATAAGTTCTCCTTCTTCCAGCCGAATTCAGTTTTTAAAGTGCATTATCTTAGCCTGAAATTATTTATTTTCCGTTCATAAGACGTCATCAGGATGTCATGTAAAGTACACAGTGCATCTGATGACGTCATCAGGATGTCATGTAAAGTACACAGTGCATCTGATGACGTCATCAGGATGTCATGTAAAGTACACAGTGCATCTGATGACGTCATCAGGATGTCATGCAAAGTACACAGGGCATCTGATGACGTCATCAGGATGTCATGTAAAGTACACAGTGCATCTGATGACGTCATCAGGATGTCATATAAAGTACACAGTGCATCTGATGACGTCATCAGGATGTCATGCAAAGTACACAGTGCATCTGATGACGTCTTCAGGATGTCATGTAAAGTACACAGTGCATCTGATGACGTCATCAGGATGTCATATAAAGTACACAGTGCATCTGATGACGTCATCAGGATGTCATGCAAAGTACACAGTGCATCTGATGACGTCTTCAGGATGTCATGTAAAGTACACAGTGCATCTGATGACGTCATCAGGATGTCATATAAAGTACACAGTGCATCTGATGACGTCATCAGGATGTCATATAAAGTACACAGTGCATCTGATGACGTCATCAGGATGTCATGCAAAGTACACAGTGCATCTGATGACGTCTTCAGGATGTCATGTAAAGTACACAGTGCATCTGATGACGTCATCAGGATGTCATATAAAGTACACAGTGCATCTGATGACGTCATCAGGATGTCATATAAAGTACAAAGAGCATCTGATGACGTGATCAGGATGTCATATAAAGTACACAGTGCATCTGATGACGTCATCAGGATGTCATATAAAGTACACAGTGCATCTGATGACGTCATCAGGATGTCATGCAAAGTACACAGTGCATCTGATGACGTCATCAGGATGTCATATAAAGTACACAGTGCATCTGATGACGTCATCAGGATGTCATGCAAAGTACACAGTGCATCTGATGACGTCTTCAGGATGTCATGTAAAGTACACAGTGCATCTGATGACGTCTTCAGGATGTCATGTAAAGTACACATTGCATCTGATGACGTCATCAGGATGTCATATAAAGTACACAGTGCATCTGATGACGTCATCAGGATGTCATATAAAGTACACAGTGCATCTGATGACGTCATCAGGATGTCATGAAAAGTACACAGGGCATCTGATGACGTCATCAGGATGTCATGTAAAGTACACAGTGCATCTGATGACGTCATCAGGATGTCATATAAAGTACACAGTGCATCTGATGACGTCATCAGGATGTCATGCAAAGTACACAGTGCATCTGATGACGTCTTCAGGATGTCATGTAAAGTACACAGTGCATCTGATGACGTCATCAGGATGTCATGTAAAGTACACAGTGCATCTGATGACGTCATCAGGATGTCATGCAAAGTACACAGGGCATCTGATGACGTCATCAGGATGTCATGTAAAGTACACAGTGCATCTGATGACGTCATCAGGATGTCATGTAAAGTACACAGTGCATCTGATGACGTCTTCAGGATGTCATGTAAAGTACACAGTGCATCTGATGACGTCTTCAGGATGTCATGTAAAGTACACAGTGCATCTGATGACGTCATCAGGATGTCATGTAAAGTACACAGTGCATCTGATGACGTCATCAGGATGTCATATAAAGTACACAGTGCATCTGATGACGTCATCAGGATGTCATGCAAAGTACACAGTGCATCTGATGACGTCTTCAGGATGTCATGTAAAGTACACAGTGCATCTGATGACGTCATCAGGATGTCATATAAAGTACACAGTGCATCTGATGACGTCATCAGGATGTCATATAAAGTACACAGTGCATCTGATGACGTCATCAGGATGTCATATAAAGTACACAGTGCATCTGATGACGTCATCAGGATGTCATATAAAGTACACAGTGCATCTGATGACGTCATCAGGATGTCATGCAAAGTACACAGTGCATCTGATGACGTCATCAGGATGTCATATAAAAGTACACAGTGCATCTGATGACGTCATCAGGATGTCATATAAAAGTACACAGTGCATCTGATGACGTCATCAGGATGTCATATAAAGTACACAGTGCATCTGATGACGTCATCAGGATGTCATATAAAGTACACAGTGCATCTGATGACGTCATCAGGATGTCATATAAAGTACACAGTGCATCTGATGACGTCATCAGGATGTCATGCAAAGTACACAGTGCATCTGATGACGTCATCAGGATGTCATATAAAGTACACAGTGCATCTGATGACGTCATCAGGATGTCATGCAAAGTACACAGTGCATCTGATGACGTCTTCAGGATGTCATGTAAAGTACACAGTGCATCTGATGACGTCTTCAGGATGTCATGTAAAGTACACAGTGCATCTGATGACGTCATCAGGATGTCATATAAAGTACACAGTGCATCTGATGACGTCATCAGGATGTCATATAAAGTACACAGTGCATCTGATGACGTCATCAGGATGTCATGCAAAGTACACAGGGCATCTGATGACGTCATCAGGATGTCATGTAAAGTACACAGTGCATCTGATGACGTCATCAGGATGTCATATAAAGTACACAGTGCATCTGATGACGTCATCAGGATGTCATGCAAAGTACACAGTGCATCTGATGACGTCTTCAGGATGTCATGTAAAGTACACAGTGCATCTGATGACGTCATCAGGATGTCATGTAAAGTACACAGTGCATCTGATGACGTCATCAGGATGTCATGCAAAGTACACAGGGCATCTGATGACGTCATCAGGATGTCATGTAAAGTACACAGTGCATCTGATGACGTCATCAGGATGTCATGTAAAGTACACAGTGCATCTGATGACGTCTTCAGGATGTCATGTAAAGTACACAGTGCATCTGATGACGTCTTCAGGATGTCATGTAAAGTACACAGTGCATCTGATGACGTCATCAGGATGTCATGTAAAGTACACAGTGCATCTGATGACGTCTTCAGGATGTCATGTAAAGTACACAGTGCATCTGATGACGTCATCAGGATGTCATGTAAAGCACACAGTGCATCTGATGACGTCATCAGGATGTCATGTAAAGTACACAGTGCATCTGATGACGTCATCAGGATGTCATGTAAAGTACACAGTGCATCTGATGACGTCATCAGGATGTCATGTAAAGTACACAGTGCATCTGATGACGTCTTCAGGATGTCATGTAAAGTACACAGTGCATCTGATGACGTCTTCAGGATGTCATGTAAAGTACACAGTGCATCTGATGACGTCATCAGGATGTCATGTAAAGTACACAGTGCATCTGATGACGTCATCAGGATGTCATGTAAAGTACACAGTGCATCTGATGACGTCTTCAGGATGTCATGTAAAGTACACAGTGCATCTGATGACGTCATCAGGATGTCATGTAAAGTACACAGTGCATCTGATGACGTCTTCAGGATGTCATGTAAAGTACACAGTGCATCTGATGACGTCATCAGGATGTCATGTAAAGTACACAGTGCATCTGATGACGTCATCAGGATGTCATGTAAAGTACACAGTGCATCTGATCACGTCATCAGGATGTCATGTAAAGTACACAGTGCATCTGATGACGTCTTCAGGATGTCATGTAAAGTACACAGTGCATCTGATGACGTCATCAGGATGTCATGTAAAGTACACAGTGCATCTGATGACGTCTTCAGGATGTCATGTAAAATACACAGTGCATCTGATGACGTCATCAGGATGTCATGTAAAGTACACAGTGCATCTGATGACGTCATCAGGATGTCATGTAAAGTACACAGTGCATCTGATGACGTCATCAGGATGTCATGTAAAGTACACAGTGCATCTGATGACGTCATCAGGATGTCATGTAAAGTACACAGTGCATCTGATGACGTCTTCAGGATGTCATGTAAAGTACACAGTGCATCTGATGACGTCTTCAGGATGTCATGTAAAGTACACAGTGCATCTGATGACGTCATCAGGATGTCATGTATCAAAGTACACAGTGCATCTGATGACGTCATCAGGATGTCATGTAAAGTACACAGTGCATCTGATGACGTCATCAGGATGTCATGTAAAGTACACAGTGCATCTGATGACGTCATCAGGATGTCATGTAAAGTACACAGTGCATCTGATGACGTCATCAGGATGTCATATAAAGTACACAGTGCATCTGATGACGTCATCAGGATGTCATGCAAAGTACACAGTGCATCTGATGACGTCTTCAGGATGTCATGTAAAGTACACAGTGCATCTGATGACGTCATCAGGATGTCATGTAAAGTACACAGTGCATCTGATGACGTCATCAGGATGTCATGCAAAGTACACAGGGCATCTGATGACGTCATCAGGATGTCATGTAAAGTACACAGTGCATCTGATGACGTCATCAGGATGTCATGTAAAGTACACAGTGCATCTGATGACGTCTTCAGGATGTCATGTAAAGTACACAGTGCATCTGATGACGTCTTCAGGATGTCATGTAAAGTACACAGTGCATCTGATGACGTCATCAGGATGTCATGTAAAGTACACAGTGCATCTGATGACGTCATCAGGATGTCATGTAAAGTACACAGTGCATCTGATGACGTCATCAGGATGTCATGTAAAGTACACAGTGCATCTGATGACGTCATCAGGATGTCATATAAAGTACACAGTGCATCTGATGACGTCATCAGGATGTCATGTAAAGTACACAGGGCATCTGATGACGTCATCAGGATGTCATGTAAAGTACACAGTGCATCTGATGACGTCATCAGGATGTCATGCAAAGTACACAGGGCATCTGATGACGTCATCAGGATGTCATGTAAAGTACACAGTGCATCTGATGACGTCTTCAGGATGTCATGTAAAGTACACAGTGCATCTGATGACGTCATCAGGATGTCATGTAAAGTACACAGTGCATCTGATGACGTCATCAGGATGTCATGTAAAGTACACAGTGCATCTGATGACGTCATCAGGATGTCATGTAAAGTACACAGTGCATCTGATGACGTCATCAGGATGTCATGTAAAGTACACAGTGCATCTGATGACGTCATCAGGATGTCATATAAAGTACACAGTGCATCTGATGACGTCTTCAGGATGTCATGCAAAGTACACAGTGCATCTGATGACGTCTTCAGGATGTCATGTAAAGTACACAGTGCATCTGATGACGTCATCAGGATGTCATGTAAAGTACACAGTGCATCTGATGACGTCATCAGGATGTCATGTAAAGTACACAGTGCATCTGATGACGTCATCAGGATGTCATGTAAAGTACACAGTGCATCTGATGACGTCATCAGGATGTCATGCAAAGCACACAGTGCATCTGATGACGTCTTCAGGATGTCATGTAAAGTACACAGTGCATCTGATGACGTCATCAGGATGTCATGTAAAGTACACAGTGCATCTGATGACGTCATCAGGATGTCATGTAAAGTACACAGTGCATCTGATGACGTCATCAGGATGTCATATAAAGTACACAGTGCATCTGATGACGTCATCAGGATGTCATGTAAAGTACATAGTGCATCTGATGACGTCATCAGGGTGTCACCTAAAGTACATAGTGCATCTGATGACGTCATCAGGGTGTCATGTAAAAGACATAGGACATCTGATGACGTCATCAGGATGTCATGCAAAGTATATAGTGCACCTGATGACGTCATCAGGATGTCATGTAAAGTACATAGTGCATCTGATGACGTCATCAGGGTTTCATGTAAAGTACATAGTGCATCTGATGACGTCATCAGGATGTCATGTAAAGTACACAGTGCATCTGATGACGTCATCAGGATGTCATGTAAAGTACACAGTGCATCTGATGACGTCATCAGGAGGTCATGTAAAATACACAGGGCATCTGATGACGTCATCAGGATGTCATGTAAAGTACACAGTGCATCTGATGACGTCTTCAGGATGTCATGTAAAATACACAGGGCATCTGATGACGTCATCAGGATGTCATGTAAAGTACACAGTGCATCTGATGACGTCATCAGGATGTCATGTAAAGTACACAGTGCATCTGATGACGTCATCAGGATGTCATGTAAAGTACACAGTGCATCTGATGACGTCATCAGGATCTCATGTAAAGTACACAGTGCATCTGATGACGTCATCAGGATGTCATGTAAAGTACACAGTGCATCTGATGACGTCATCAGGATGTAATGTAAAGTACACAGTGCATCTGATGACGTCATCAGGATGTCATGCAAAGTACACAGGGCATCCTGATGACGTCATCAGGATGTCATGCAAAGTACATAGGGCATCTGATGACGTCATCAGGATGTCATGTAAAGTACACAGTGCATCTGATGACGTCATCAGGATGTCATGTAAAGTACACAGTGCATCTGATGACGTCATCAGGATGTCATGTAAAGTACACAGTGCATCTGATGACGTCTTCAGGATGTCATGTAAAGTACACAGTGCATCTGATGACGTCATCAGGATGTCATGTAAAGTACACAGTGCATCTGATGACGCCATCAGGATGTCATGTAAAGTAGACAATGCATCTGATGACGTCATCAGGATGTCATGTAAAGTACACAGTGCATCTGATGACGTCATCAGGATGTCATGTAAAGTACACAGTGCATCTGATGACGTCATCAGGATGTCATGTAAAGTACACAGTGCATCTGATGACGTCATCAGGATGTCATGTAAAGTACACAGTGCATCTGATGACGTCATCAGGAGGTCATGTAAAATACACAGGGCATCTGATGACGTCATCAGGATGTCATGTAAAGTACACAGTGCATCTGATGACGTCTTCAGGATGTCATGTAAAGTACACAGTGCATCTGATGACGTCTTCAGGATGTCATGTAAAGTACACAGTGCATCTGATGACGTCTTCAGGATGTCATGTAAAGTACACAGTGCATCTGATGACGTCATCAGGATGTCATGTAAAGTACACAGTGCATCTGATGACGTCATCAGGATGTCATGTAAAGTACATTGTGGGCATCTGATGACGTCATCAGGATGTCATGTAAAGTACATAGTGCATCTGATGACGTCATCAGGATGTCATATAAAGTACACAGTGCATCTGATGACGTCATCAGGATGTCATGTAAAGTACACAGGGCATCTGATGACGTCATCAGGATGTCATGTAAAGTACATAGTGCATCTGATGACGTCATCAGGATGTCATGTAAAGTACACAGTGCAATCTGATGACCAGTCATCAGGGATGGTCATGTAAAGTACATAGTGCATCTGATGACGTCATCAGGATGTGTCATCGCAAAGTACACAGTGCATCTGATGACGTCATCAGGATGTATCCATGTAAAGTACAGCGCAATCTGATGACGTCATCAGGATGTCACATGTAAAAGTACATAGTGCGCATCTGATGACGTCATCTAGGATGTCATGTAAAGTACACAGTGCACATCTGATGACGTCATCAGGATGTCATTTAAAGCATATAGTGCATCTGATGACGTCATCAGGGGTGTCGCGTAAAGTACATAGTGCATCAAAGGGCATCTGATGGCCATCATCAGGGTGTCATGTAAAAAAGTACATAGGGCATCTGATGACGTCATCAGGATGTCATGTTAAGTACATAGTGCAATTTGGATGACGTCATCAGGATGTGTGTAAAGCTACATAGTGCATCTGATGACGTCATCAGGATGATATCTAAAGTACAGTGGGTATCTGATGACGTCATCAGGATGTCATGTTAAGTACATAAGGCATCTGATGACGTCATCAGGATGTCATGTAAAGTACATAGGGCGTCTGGATGACGCCATCAGGATGTCACGCAAGTACATAGGGCATCTGATGACGTCATCAGGATGTCATGGAAAGAACATAGTGCATCTGATGACGTCATCAGGATGTCATGTGAAGTACATAGGGCATCTGATGACGTCATCAGGGTGTCATGCAAAGTACATAAGGCATCTGATGACGTCATCAGGGTGTCATCTAAAGTACATAGGGCATCTGATGACGTCATCAGGATGTCATGTTAAGTACATAAGGCATCTGATGACGTCATCAGGGTGTCATGTAAAGTACATAGGGCGTCTGATGACGTCATCAGGATGTCATGCAAAGTACATAGGGCATCTGATGACGTCATCAGGATGTCATGGAAAGAACATAGTGCATCTGATGACGTCATCAGGATGTCATGTGAAGTACATAGGGCATCTGATGACGTCATCAGGGTGTCATGCAAAGTACATAAGGCATCTGATGACGTCATCAGGATGTCATGTAAAGTACATAGTGCATCTGATGACGTCATCAGGATGTCATGTAAAGTACATAGTGCATCTGATGACGTCATCAGGATGTCATCTAAAGTACATAGGGCATCTGATGACGTCATCAGGATGTCATGTAAAGTACATAGTGCATCTGATGACGTCATCAGGGTGTCATGTAAAGTACATAGGGCATCTGATGACGTCATCAGGGTGTCATCTAAAGTACATAGGGCATCTGATGACGTCATCAGGGTGTCATGTAAAGTACATAGGGCATCTGATGACGTCATCAGGATGTCATGGAAAGTACAAAGGGCACCTGATGACGTCATCAGGAAGTCATGTAAAGTACATAGGGCATCTGATGACGTCTTCAGGATGTCATGTAAAGTAGATAGTGCATCTGATGACGTCATCAGGGTGTCATTTAAAGTACATAGGGCATCTGATGACGTCATCATGATGTCATGTTAAGTACATAGTGCATCGGATGACGTCATCAGGGTGTCATGTAAAGTACATAGGGCATCTGATGACGTCATCAGGATGTCATGGAAAGTACATAGGGCATCTGATGACGTCATCAGGATATCATGTAAAGTACATAGGGCATCTGATGACGTCATCAGGATGTCATGTAAAGTACAAAGAGCATCTGATGACGTCATCAGGGTGTCATCTAAAGTACATAGGGCATCTGATGACGTCATCAGGATGTCATGTAAACTACATAGTGCATCTGATGACGTCATCAGGATGTCATGTAAAGTACATAAGGCATCTGATGACGCCACCAGGATGTCATGTAAAGTACATAGCGCCTCTAATGACCTCATCAGGATGTCATGTAAAGTACATAGGGCATCTGATGACGTCATCAGGATGTCATGCAAAGTACATAGGGCATCTGATGACGTCATCAGGATGTCATGGAAAGTACATAGGGCATCTGATGACGTCATCAGGGTGTCATCTAAAGTACATAGGGCATCTGATGACGTCATCAGGATGTCATGTTAAGTACATAGGGCATCTGATGACGTCTTCAGGATGTCATTTAAAGTAGATAGTGCATCTGATGACGTCATCAGGATGTCATGTTAAGTACATAAGGCATCTGATGACGTCATCAGGGTGTCATGTAAAGTACATAGGGCGTCTGATGACGTCATCAGGATGTCATGCAAAGTACATCGGGCATCTGATGACGTCATCAGGATGTCATGCAAAGTACATAGGGCATCTGATGACGTCATCAGGATGTCATGGAAAGTACATAGGGCATCTGATGACGTCATCAGGGTGTCATCTAAAGTACATAGGGCATCTGATGACGTCATCAGGATGTCATGTAAAGTACATAGTGCATCTGATGACGTCATCAGGATGTCATGTGAAGTACATAGGGCATCTGATGACGTCATCAGGGTGTCATGCAAAGTACATAAGGCATCTGATGACGTCATCAGGGTGTCATGTAAAGTACATAGGGCATCTGATGACGTCATCAGGATGTCATGTAAAGTACATAGGGCATCTGATGACGTCATCAGGATGTCATGTAAAGTACATAGTGCATCTGATGACGTCATCAGGATGTCATGTAAAGTACATAGTGCATCTGATGACGTCATCAGGATGTCATGTAAAGTACATAGGGCATCTGATGACGTCATCAGGGTGTCATCTAAAGTACATAGGGCATCTGATGACGTCATCAGGATGTCATCTAAAGTACATAGGGCATCTGATGACGTCATCAGGATGTCATGTAAAGTACATAGGGCATCTGATGACGTCATCAGGATGCCACGTAAAGTACATAGGGCATCTGATGACGTCATCAGGATGTCATGTAAAGTACATAGTGCATCTGATGACGTCATCAGGATGTCATGTAAAGTACACAGGGCATCTGATGACGTCATCAGGATGTCATGTAAAGTACATAGAGCATCTGATGACGTCATCAGGGTGTCATGTAAAGTACATATGGCATCTGATGACGTCATCAGGATGTTATGTAAAGTACATAGGGCATCTGATGACGTCATCAGGATGTCATCTAAAGTACATTGTGCATTTGATGACGCCATCAGGATGTCATGCAAAGTACATAGGGCATCTGATGACGTCATCAGGATGTCATGTAGAGTACATAGGGCATCTGATGACGTCATCAGGATGTCATGTAAAGTACATAGGGCATCAGATGACGTCATCAGGATGTCATGTAAAAGTACATAGGGCATCTGGATGACGTCATCAGGATATCATGTAAAGTACATAGGGCATCTGATGACGTCATCAGGGTGTCATGTGAAGTACATAGGGCATCTGATGACGTCATCAGGATGTCATGTAAAGTACATAGGGCATCTGATGACGTCATCAGGATGTCATGTAAAGTACATAGGGCATCTGATGACGTCATCAGGATGTCATGTAAAGTACATAGGGCATCTGATGACGTCATCAGGATGTCATGTAAAGTACATAGTGCATCTGATGACGTCATCAGGGTGTCATCTAAAGTACATAGGGCATCTGATGACGTCATCAGGATGTCATGTAAAGTACATAGGGCATCTGATGACGTCATCAGGATGTCATGTAAAGTACATAGTGCATCTGATGACGTCATCAGGATGTCATGTAAAGTACATAGGGCATCTGATGACGTCATCATGTAAAGTACATAGGGCATCTGATGACGTCATCAGGATGTCATCTAAAGTACATAGGGCATCTGATGACGTCATCAGGATGTCATGTAAAGTACATAGGGCATCTGATGACGTCATCAGGATGTCATGTAAAGTACATAGGGCATCTGATGACGTCATCAGGATGTCATGCAAAGTACATAGGGCATCTGATGACGTCATCAGGATGTCATGTAAAGTACATAGTGCATCTGATGACGTCATCAGGATGTCATGTAAAGTACATAGGGCATCTGATGACGTCATCAGGATGTCATGTAAAGTACATAGGGCATCTGATGACGTCATCAGGATGTCATGTAAAGTACATAGTGCATCTGATGACGTCATCAGGATGTCATGTAAAGTACATAGGGCATCTGATGACGTCATCAGGATGTCATGTAAAGTACATAGGGCATCTGATGACGTCATCAGGATGTCATGTAAAGTACATAGGGCATCTGATGACGTCATCAGGATGTCATGTTAAGTACATAAGGCATCTGATGACGTCAACAGGATGTCATGTAAAGTACATAGGGCATCTGATGACGTCATCAGGATGTCATGTAAAGTACATAGGGCATCTGATGACGTCATCAGGATGTCATGTAAAGTACATAGGGCATCTGATGACGTCATCAGGATGTCATGTAAAGTACATAGGGCATCTGATGACGTCATCAGGATGTCATGTAAAGTACATAGGCATCTGATGACGTCATCAGGATGTCATGTTAAGTACATAGGGCATCTGATGACGTCATCAGGATGTCATGTAAAGTACATAGGGCATCTGATGACGTCATCAGGATGTCATGTAAAGTACATAGGGCATCTGATGACGTCATCAGGATGTCATGTAAAGTACATAGGGCATCTGATGACGTCATCAGGATGTCATGTAAAAGTACATAGGGCATCTGATGACGTCATCAGGATGTCATGTAAAGTACATAGGGCATCTGATGACGTCATCAGGGTGTCATGCTAAAGTACATAGGGCATCTGATGACGTCATCAGGATGTCATCTAAAGTACATAGGGCATCTGATGACGTCATCAGGATGTCATGTAAAGTACATAGGGCATCTGATGACGTCATCAGGATGTCATGCAAAGTACATAGGGCATCTGATGACGTCATCAGGATGTCATGTAAAGTACATAGGCATCTGATGACGTCATCAGGATGTCAGCTGTAAAGTACATAGGGCATCTGATGACGTCATCAGGATGTCATCTAAAGTACATAGTGCATCTGATGACGTCATCAGGATGTCACGTAAAGTACATAGGGCATCTGATGACGTCATCAGGATGTCATGTAAAGTACATAGGGCATCTGATGACGTCATCAGGATGTCATGTAAAGTACATAGGGCATCTGATGACGTCATCAGGATGTCATGTAAAGTACATAGGGCATCTGATGACGTCATCAGGATGTCATGTAAAGTACATAGTGCATCTGATGACGTCATCAGGATGTCATGTAAAGTACATAGGGCATCTGATGACGTCATCAGGATGTCATGCAAAGTACATAGTGCATCTGATGACGTCATCAGGATGTCATGTAAAGTACATAGTGCATCTGATGACGTCATCAGGATGTCATGTAAAGTACATAGGGCATCTGATGACGTCATCAGGGTGTCATCTAAAGTACATAGGGCATCTGATGACGTCATCAGGATGTCATGTAAAGTACATAGGGCATCTGATGACGTCATCAGGATGTCATGTAAAGTACATAGGGCATCTGATGACGTCATCAGGATGTCATGCAAAGTGCATAAAGGGCATCTGATGACGTCATCAGGATGTCATGTAAAGTACATAGGGCATCTGATGACGTCATCAGGATGTCATGTAAAGTACATAGGGCATCTGATGACGTCATCAGGATGTCATGTAAAGTACATAGTGCATCTGATGACGTCATCAGGGTGTCATGTAAAGTACATAGGGCATCTGATGACGTCATCAGGATGTCATGTAAAGTACATAGTGCATCTGATGACGTCATCAGGGTGTCATGTAAAGTACATAGTGCATCAAAGGGCATCTGATGACGTCATCAGGATGTCATGTGAAGTACATAGGGCATCTGATGACGTCATCAGGATGTCATGTTAAGTACATAGTGCATCGGATGACGTCATCAGGGTGTGATGTAAAGTACATAGTGCATCTGATGACGTCATCAGGGTGTCATCTAAAGTACAAAGGGCATCTGATGACGTCATCAGGATGTCATGTTAAGTACATAGGGCATCTGATGACGTCATCAGGATGTCATGTAAAGTACATAGGGCATCTGATGACGTCATCAGGATGTCATGTAAAGTACATAGGGCATCTGATGACGTCATCAGGATGTCATGTGAAGTACATAGGGCATCTGATGACGTCATCAGGATGTCATGTAAAGTACATAGGGCATCTGATGACGTCATCAGGATGTCATGTAAAGTACATAGGGCATCTGATGACGTCATCAGGATGTCATGTAAAGTACATAGGGCATCTGATGACGTCATCAGGATGTCATGTAAAGTACATAGGGCATCTGATGACGTCATCAGGATGTCATGCAAAGTACATAGGGCATCTGATGACGTCATCAGGATGTCATGGAAAGAACATAGTGCATCTGATGACGTCATCAGGATGTCATGTGAAGTACATAGGGCATCTGATGACGTCATCAGGATGTCATGTAAAGTACATAGGGCATCTGATGACGTCATCAGGATGTCATGTAAAGTACATAGGGCATCTGATGACGTCATCAGGATGTCATGTAAAGTACATAGGGCATCTGATGACGTCATCAGGATGTCATGTAAAGTACATAGGGCATCTGATGACGTCATCAGGATGTCATGTAAAGTACATAGGGCATCTGATGACGTCATCAGGATGTCATGTAAAGTACATAGTGCATCTGATGACGTCATCAGGATGTCATGTAAAGTACATAGGGCATCTGATGACGTCATCAGGATGTCATGTAAAGTACATAGGGCATCTGATGACGTCATCAGGATGTCATGTAAAGTACATAGGGCATCTGATGACGTCATCAGGGTGTCATCTAAAGTACATAGGGCATCTGATGACGTCATCAGGATGTCATGTAAAGTACATAGGGCATCTGATGACGTCATCAGGATGTCTTCTAAAGTACAAAGGGCATCTGATGACGTCATCAGGATGTCATGCAAAGTACATAGGGCATCTGATGACGTCATCAGGATGTCATGCAAAGTACATAGGGCATCTGATGACGTCATCAGGATGTCATGTAAAGTACATAGGGCATCTGATGACGTCATCAGGATGTCATGTAAGGTAAGTACATAGGGCATCTGATGACGTCATCAGGGTGTCATGTAAAGTACATAGGGCATCTGATGACGTCATCAGGATGTCATGTAAAGTACATAGGGCATCTGATGACGTCATCAGGATGTCATGTAAAGTACATAGGGCATCTGATGACGTCATCAGGATGTCATGCAAAGTACATAGGGCATCTGATGACGTCATCAGGATGTCATGTAAAGTACATAGTGCATCTGATGACGTCATCAGGATGTCATGTAAAGTACATAGTGCATCTGATGACGTCATCAGGATGTCATGTAAAGTACATAGGGCATCTGATGACGTCATCAGGATGTCATGTAAAGTACATAGGGCATCTGATGACGTCATCAGGATGTCATGTAAAGTACATAGGGCATCTGATGACGTCATCAGGATGTCATGCAAAGTACATAGGGCATCTGATGACGTCATCAGGATGTCATGTAAAGTACATAGGGCATCTGATGACGTCATCAGGATGTCATGTAAAGTACATAGGGCATCTGATGACGTCATCAGGATGTCATGTAAAGTACATAGGGCATCTGATGACGTCATCAGGATGTCATGTAAAGTACATAGGGCATCTGATGACGTCATCAGGATGTCATGTAAAGTACATAGGGCATCTGATGACGTCATCAGGATGTCATGTAAAGTACATAGTGCATCTGATGACGTCATCAGGATGTCATGTAAAGTACATAGGGCATCTGATGACGTCATCAGGGTGTCATCTAAAGTACATAGGGCATCTGATGACGTCATCAGGATGTCATGTAAAGTACATAGTGCATCTGATGACGTCATCAGGATGTCATGTAAAGTACATAGGGCATCTGATGACGTCATCAGGATGTCATGCAAAGTACATAGGGCATCTGATGACGTCATCAGGATGTCTTCTAAAGTACAAAGGGCATCTGATGACGTCATCAGGATGTCATGCAAAGTACATAGGGCATCTGATGACGTCATCAGGATGTCATGTAAATTACATAGTGCATCTGATGACGTCATCAGGATGTCATGCAAAGTACATCGGGCATCTGATGACGTCATCAGGATGTCATGCAAAGTACATAGGGCATCTGATGACGTCATCAGGATGTCATGTAAAGTACATAGGGCATCTGATGACGTCATCAGGGTGTGATCTAAAGTACATAGGGCATCTGATGACGTCATCAGGATGTTATGTAAAGTACATAGTGCATCTGATGACGTCATCAGGATGTCATGTAAAGTACATAGGGCGCCTGATGACGTCATCAGGATGTCATGCAAAGTACATAGGGCATCAAAGGGCATCTGATGACTTTATCAGGATGTCATGTTAAGTACATAGTGCATCTGATGACGTCATCAGGGTGTCATGTAAAGTACATAGGGCATCTGATGACGTCATCAGGATGTCATGTAGAGTACATAGGGCAACTGATGACGTCATCAGGGTGTGATCTAAAGTACATAGGGCATCTGATGACGTCATCAGGATGTTATGTAAAGTACATAGGGCATCTGATGACGTCATCAGGATGTCATGTAAAGTACATAGGGCATCTGATGACGTCATCAGGATGTCATGTAAAGTACATAGGGCATCTGATGACGTCATCAGGGTGTCATGTAAAGTACATAGGGCATCTGATGACGTCATCAGGATGTCATGTTAAGTACATAGTGCATCTGATGACGTCATCAGGGTGTCATGTAAAGTACATAGTGCATCTGATGACGTCATCAGGATGTCATGTAAAGTACATAGGGCATCTGATGACGTCATCAGGGTGTCATGTAAAGTACATAGGGCATCTGATGACGTCATCAGGATGTCATGTAAAGTACATAGGGCATCTGATGACGTCATCAGGATGTCATGTAAAGTACATAGGGCATCTGATGACGTCATCAGGATGTCATGTAAAGTACATAGGGCATCTGATGACGTCATCAGGATGTCATGTAAAGTACATAGGGCATCTGATGACGTCATCAGGATGTCATGTAAAGTACATAGTGCATCTGATGACGTCATCAGGATGTCATCTAAAGTACATAGGGCATCTGATGACGTCATCAGGATGTCATGTAAAGTACATAGGGCATCTGATGACGTCATCAGGATGTCATGTAAAGTACATAGGGCATCTGATGACGTCATCAGGATGTCATGTAAAGTACATAGGGCATCTGATGACGTCATCAGGATGTCATGTAAAGTACATAGTGCATCTGATGACGTCATCAGGGTGTCATGTAAAGTACATAGGGCATCTGATGACGTCATCAGGATGTCATGTAAAGTACATAGGGCATCTGATGACGTCATCAGGATGTCATGTAAAGTACATAGGGCATCTGATGACGTCATCAGGATGTCATGTAAAGTACATAGGGCATCTGATGACGTCATCAGGATGTCATGTAAAGTACATAGGGCATCTGATGACGTCATCAGGATGTCATGTAAAGTACATAGGGCATCTGATGACGTCATCAGGATGTCATGTAAAGTACATAGTGCATCTGATGACGTCATCAGGATGTCATGTAAAGTACATAGGGCATCTGATGACGTCATCAGGATGTCATGTAAAGTACATAGTGCATCTGATGACGTCATCAGGGTGTCATGTAAAGTACATAGGGCATCTGATGACGTCATCAGGATGTCATGTAAAGTACATAGGGCATCTGATGACGTCATCAGGATGTCATGTAAAGTACATAGTGCATCTGATGACGTCATCAGGATGTCATGTAAAGTACATAGGGCATCTGATGACGTCATCAGGATGTCATGTAAAGTACATAGGGCATCTGATGACGTCATCAGGATGTCATGTAAAGTACATAGGGCATCTGATGACGTCATCAGGATGTCATGGAAAGTACATAGGGCATCTGATGACGTCATCAGGATGTCATGCAAAGTACATGGGCATCTGATGACGTCATCAGGATGTCATGTAAAGTACATAGGGCGCCTGATGACGTCATCAGGATGTCATGCAAAGTACATAGGGCATCTGATGACGTCATCAGGATGTCATGCAAAGTACATAGGGCATCTGATGACGTCATCAGGATGTCATGTAAAGTACATAGGGCATCTGATGACGTCATCAGGATGTCATGTAAAGTACATAGGGCATCTGATGACGTCATCAGGATGTCATGTAAAGTACATAGGGCATCTGATGACGTCATCAGGATGTCATGTAAAGTACATAGGGCATCTGATGACGTCATCAGGGTGTCATCTAAAGTACATAGGGCATCTGATGACGTCATCAGGATGTCATGTTAAGTACATAGGGCATCTGATGACGTCATCAGGATGTCATGTAAAGTACATAGGGCATCTGATGACGTCATCAGGATGTCATGTTAAGTACATAGGGCATCTGATGACGTCATCACGATGTCATGTAAAGTACATAGGGCATCTGATGACGTCATCAGGATGTCATGTAAAGTACATAGGGCATCTGATGACGTCATCAGGATGTCATGTAAAGTACATAGGGCATCTGATGACGTCATCAGGATGTCATGTAAAGTACATAGTGCATCTGATGACGTCATCAGGATGTCATGTAAAGTACATAGGGCATCTGATGACGTCATCAGGATGTCATGTAAAGTACATAGGGCATCTGATGACGTCATCAGGATGTCATGTAAAGTACATAGGGCATCTGATGACGTCATCAGGATGTCATGTAAAGTACTTAGAGCATTTGATGACGTCATCAGGATGTCATGCAAAGTACATAGGGCATCTGATGACGTCATCAGGGTGTCATGTAAAGTACATAGGGCATCTGATGACGTCATCAGGATGTCATGTAAAGTACATAGGGCATCTGATGACGTCATCAGGATGTCATGTAAAGTACATAGGGCATCTGATGACGTCATCAGGATGTCATGTAAAGTACTTAGAGCATTTGATGACGTCATCAGGATGTCATGCAAAGTACATAGGGCATCTGATGACGTCATCAGGATGTCATGTAAAGTACATAGGGCATCTGATGACGTCATCAGGATGTCATGTAAAGTACATAGTGCATCTGATGACGTCATCAGGGTGTCATGTAAAGTACATAGTGCATCAAAGGGCATCTGATGACGTCATCAGGATGTCATGTGAAGTACATAGGGCATCTGATGACGTCATCAGGGTGTCATCTAAAGTACATAGGGCATCTGATGACGTCATCAGGATGTCATGTAAAGTACATAGGGCATCTGATGACGTCATCAGGATGTCATGTAAAGTACATAGGGCATCTGATGACGTCATCAGGATGTCATGTAAAGTACATAGGGCATCTGATGACGTCATCAGGATGTCATGCAAAGTACATAGGGCATCTGATGACGTCATCAGGATGTCATGTAAAGTACATAGGGCATCTGATGACGTCATCAGGATGTCATGTAAAGTACATAGGGCATCTGATGACGTCATCAGGATGTCATGTAAAGTACATAGGGCATCTGATGACGTCATCAGGATGTCATGTAAAGTACATAGGGCATCTGATGACGTCATCAGGATGTCATGTAAAGTACATAGGGCATCTGATGACGTCATCAGGATGTCATGTAAAGTACATAGGGCATCTGATGACGTCATCAGGATGTCATGTAAAGTACATAGGGCATCTGATGACGTCATCAGGATGTCATGTAAAGTACATAGTGCATCTGATGACGTCATCAGGATGTCATGTAAAGTACATAGGGCATCTGATGACGTCATCAGGATGTCATGCAAAGTACATAGGGCATCTGATGACGTCATCAGGATGTCATGTAAAGTACATAGGGCATCTGATGACGTCATCAGGATGTCATGTAAAGTACATAGGGCATCTGATGACGTCATCAGGATGTCATGTAAAGTACATAGGGCATCTGATGACGTCATCAGGATGTCATGTAAAGTACATAGGGCATCTGATGACGTCATCAGGGTGTCATGTAAAGTACATAGGGCATCTGATGACGTCATCAGGATGTCATGTAAAGTACATAGGGCATCTGATGACGTCATCAGGATGTCATGTAAAGTACATAGGGCATCTGATGACGTCATCAGGATGTCATGTTAAGTACATAGGGCATCTGATGACGTCATCAGGATGTCATGTAAAGTACATAGGGCATCTGATGACGTCATCAGGGTGTCATCTAAAGTACATAGGGCATCTGATGACGTCATCAGGATGTCATGTTAAGTACATAGTGCATCCGATGACGTCATCAGGATGTCATGTAAAGTACATAGGGCATCTGATGACGTCATCAGGGTGTCATGTAAAGTACATAGGGCATCTGATGACGTCATCAGGATGTCATGTAAAGTACATAGGGCATCTGATGACGTCATCAGGATGTCATGTAAAGTACATAGGGCATCTGATGACGTCATCAGGATGTCATGTAAAGTACATAGGGCATCTGATGACGTCATCAGGATGTCATGTAAAGTACATAGGGCATCTGATGACGTCATCAGGATGTCATGTAAAGTACATAGGGCATCTGATGACGTCATCAGGATGTCATGCAAAGTACATAGGGCATCTGATGACGTCATCAGGATGTCATGTAAAGTACATAGGGCATCTGATGACGTCATCAGGGTGTCATGTAAAGTACATAGGGCATCTGATGACGTCATCAGGATGTCATGTAAAGTACATAGGGCATCTGATGACGTCATCAGGATGTCATGGAAAGTACATAGGGCATCTGATGACGTCATCAGGGTGTCATCTAAAGTACATAGGGCATCTGATGACGTCATCAGGATGTCATGTAAAGTACATAGTGCATCTGATGACGTCATCAGGATGTCATGTAAAGTACATAGGGCATCTGATGACGTCATCAGGATGTCATGCAAAGTACATAGGGCATCTGATGACGTCATCAGGATGTCATGGAAAGTACATAGGGCATCTGATGACGTCATCAGGATGTCATGCAAAGTACATAGGGCATCTGATGACGTCATCAGGGTGTCATCTAAAGTACATAGGGCATCTGATGACGTCATCAGGATGTCATGTAAAGTACATAGTGCATCTGATGACGTCATCAGGATGTCATGTGAAGTACATAGGGCATCTGATGACGTCATCAGGGTGTCATGCAAAGTACATAAGGCATCTGATGACGTCATCAGGGTGTCATCTAAAGTACATAGGGCATCTGATGACGTCATCAGGATGTCTTCTAATGTACAAAGGGCATCTGATGACGTCATCAGGATGTCATGTTAAGTACATAGGGCATCTGATGACGTCTTCAGGATGTCATGTAAAGTAGATAGTGCATCTGATGACGTCATCAGGATGTCATGGAAAGTACATAGGGCATCTGATGACGTCATCAGGATGTCATGCAAAGTACATGGGCATCTGATGACGTCATCAGGATGTCTTCTAATGTACAAAGGGCATCTGATGACGTCATCAGGATGTCATGTAAAGTACATAGGGCATCTGATGACGTCTTCAGGATGTCATGTGAAGTAGATAGTGCATCTGATGACGTCATCAGGGTGTCATTTAAAGTACATGGGGCATCTGATGACGTCATCATGATGTCATGTTAAGTACATAGTGCATCTGATGACGTCATCAGGGTGTCATGTAAAGTACATAGTGCATCAAAGGGCATCTGATGACGTCATCAGGGTGTCATGTAAAAAGTACATAGGGCATCTGATGACGTCATCAGGATGTCATGTTAAGTACATAGTGCATCGGATGACGTCATCAGGGTGTGATGTAAAGTACATAGGGCATCTGATGACGTCATCAGGGTGTCATGCAAAGTACATAAGGTATCTGATGACGTCATCAGGGTGTCATCTAAAGTACATAGGGCATCTGATGACGTCATCAGGATGTCATGTAAAGTACATAGTGCATCTGATGACGTCATCAGGATGTCATGTAAAGTACATAGGGCATCTGATGACGTCATCAGGATGTCATGTGAAGTACATAGGGCATCTGATGACGTCATCAGGATGTCATGTAAAGTACATAGGGCATCTGATGACGTCATCAGGATGTCATGCAAAGTACATAGGGCATCTGATGACGTCATCAGGATGTCATGTAAAGTACATAGTGCATCTGATGACGTCATCAGGATGTCATGTAAAGTACATAGGGCATCTGATGACGTCATCATGATGTCATGTTAAGTACATAGTGCATCTGATGACGTCATCAGGATGTCATGGAAAGTACATAGGGCATCTGATGACGTCATCAGGGTGTCATCTAAAGTACATAGGGCATCTGATGACGTCATCAGGATGTCATGTAAAGTACATAGTGCATCTGATGACGTCATCAGGATGTCATGTAAAGTACATAGGGCATCTGATGACGTCATCAGGATGTCATGGAAAGTACATAGGGCATCTGATGACGTCATCAGGATGTCATGCAAAGTACATGGGCATCTGATGACGTCATCAGGATGTCTTCTAATGTACAAAGGGCATCTGATGACGTCATCAGGATGTCATGTAAAGTACATAGGGCATCTGATGACGTCTTCAGGATGTCATGTGAAGTAGATAGTGCATCTGATGACGTCATCAGGGTGTCATTTAAAGTACATGGGGCATCTGATGACGTCATCATGATGTCATGTTAAGTACATAGTGCATCTGATGACGTCATCAGGGTGTCATGTAAAGTACATAGTGCATCAAAGGGCATCTGATGACGTCATCAGGGTGTCATGTAAAAAGTACATAGGGCATCTGATGACGTCATCAGGATGTCATGTTAAGTACATAGTGCATCGGATGACGTCATCAGGGTGTGATGTAAAGTACATAGTGCATCTGATGACGTCATCAGGGTGTCATCTAAAGTACAAAGGGCATCTGAGGACGTCATCAGGGTGTCATCTAAAGTACATAGGGCATCTGATGACGTCATCAGGATGTCATGTAAAGTACATAGGGCGCCTGATGACGTCATCAGGATGTCATGCAAAGTACATCGGGCATCTGATGACGTCATCAGGATGTCATGCAAAGTACATAGGGCATCTGATGACGTCATCAGGATGTCATGGAAAGTACATAGGGCATCTGATGACGTCATCAGGATGTCATGTGAAGTACATAGGGCATCTGATGACGTCATTAGGGTGTCATGCAAAGTACATAAGGCATCTGATGACGTCATCAGGATGTCATGCAAAGTACATAGGGCATCTGATGACGTCATCAGGATGTCATGGAAAGTACATAGGGCATCTGATGACGTCATCAGGGTGTCATCTAAAGTACATAGGGCATCTGATGACGTCATCAGGATGTCATGTAAAGTACATAGTGCATCTGATGACGTCATCAGGATGTCATGTAAAGTACATAGGGCATCTGATGACGTCATCAGGATGTCATGTAAAGTACATAGGGCATCTGATGACGTCATCAGGATGTCATGTAAAGTACATAGGGCATCTGATGACGTCATCAGGATGTCATGTAAAGTACATAGTGCATCTGATGACGTCATCAGGATGTCATGTAAAGTACATAGGGCATCTGATGACGTCATCAGGATGTCATGTAAAGTACATAGGGCATCTGATGACGTCATCAGGATGTCATGTAAAGTACATAGGGCATCTGATGACGTCATCAGGATGTCATGTAAAGTACATAGTGCATCTGATGACGTCATCAGGGTGTCATTTAAAGTACATAGGGCATCTGATGACGTCATCATGATGTCATGTTAAGTACATAGTGCATCTGATGACGTCATCAGGGTGTCATGTAAAGTACATAGTGCATCAAAGGGCATCTGATGACGTCATCAGGGTGTCATGTAAAAAGTACATAGGGCATCTGATGACGTCATCAGGATGTCATGTTAAGTACATAGTGCATCTGATGACGTCATCAGGGTGTCATCTAAAGTACAAAGGGCATCTGATGACGTCATCAGGATGTCATCTAAAGTACATAGGGCATCTGATGACGTCATCAGGATGTCATGTAAAGTACATAGGGCATCTGATGACGTCATCAGGATGTCATGTAAAGTACATAGGGCATCTGATGACGTCATCAGGATGTCATGAAAAGTACATAGGGCATCTGATGACGTCATCAGGATGTCATGTAAAGTACATAGGGCATCTGATGACGTCATCAGGATGTCATGTAAAGTACATAGGGCATCTGATGACGTCATCAGGGTGTCATCTAAAGTACATAGGGCATCTGATGACGTCATCAGGATGTCATGTAAAGTACATAGGGCATCTGATGACGTCATCAGGATGTCATGTTAAGTACATAGGGCATCTGATGACGTCATCAGGATGTCATGTAAAGTACATAGGGCATCTGATGACGTCATCAGGATGTCATGTAAAGTACATAGGGCATCTGATGACGTCATCAGGATGTCATCTAAAGTACATAGGGCATCTGATGACGTCATCAGGATGTCATGTAAAGTACATAGGGCATCTGATGACGTCATCAGGATGTCATGTAAAGTACATAGGGCATCTGATGACGTCATCAGGATGTCATGTAAAGTACATAGGGCATCTGATGACGTCATCAGGATGTCATGTAAAGTACATAGGGCATCTGATGACGTCATCAGGATGTCATGCAAAGTACATAGGGCATCTGATGACGTCATCAGGATGTCATGTAAAAGTACATAGGGCATCTGATGACGTCATCAGGATGTTATGTAAAGTACATAGTGCATCTGATGACGTCATCAGGATGTCATGTAAAGTACATAGGGCATCTGATGACGTCATCAGGATGTCATGTAAAGTACATAGGGCATCTGATGACGTCATCAGGATGTCATGTAAAGTACATAGGGCATCTGATGTCGTCATCAGGATGTCATGTAAAGTACATAGGGCATCTGATGACGTCATCAGGTGTCATGTTAAGTACATAGTGCATCTGATGACGTCATCAGGGTGTCATGTAAAGTACATAGGGCATCTGATGACGTCATCAGGATGTCATGTAAAGTACATAGGGCATCTGATGACGTCATCAGGATGTCATGTAAAGTACATAGGGCATCTGATGACGTCATCAGGATGTCATGTAAAGTACATAGGGCATCTGATGACGTCATCAGGATGTCATGTAAAGTACATAGGGCATCTGATGACGTCATCAGGATGTCATGTAAAGTACATAGGGCATCTGATGACGTCATCAGGATGTCATGTAAAGTACATAGGGCATCTGATGACGTCATCAGGGTGTCATGTAAAGTACATAGGGCATCTGATGACGTCATCAGGATGTCATGTAAAGTACATAGGGCATCTGATGACGTCATCAGGATGTCATGTAAAGTACATAGGGCATCTGATGACGTCATCAGGATGTCATGGAAAGTACATAGGGCATCTGATGACGTCATCAGGATGTCATGTAAAGTACATAGGGCATCTGATGACGTCATCAGGATGTCATGTAAAGTACATAGGGCATCTGATGACGTCATCAGGATGTCATGTAAAGTACATAGGGCATCTGATGACGTCATCAGGATGTCATGTAAAGTACATAGGGCATCTGATGACGTCATCAGGATGTCATGTAAAGTACATAGTGCATCTGATGACGTCATCAGGATGTCATGTAAAGTACATAGGGCATCTGATGACGTCATCAGGATGTCATGTAAAGTACATAGGGCATCTGATGACGTCATCAGGATGTCATGTAAAGTACATAGGGCATCTGATGACGTCATCAGGATGTCATGTAAAGTACATAGGGCATCTGATGACGTCATCAGGATGTCATCTAAAGTACATAGGGCATCTGATGACGTCATCAGGATGTCATGTAAAGTACATAGGGCATCTGATGACGTCATCAGGATGTCATGTAAAGTACATAGGGCATCTGATGACGTCATCAGGATGTCATGTAAGGTACATAGGGCATCTGATGACGTCATCAGGATGTCATGTAAAGTACATAGGGCATCTGATGACGTCATCAGGATGTCATGTAAAGTACATAGGGCATCTGATGACGTCATCAGGATGTCATGTTAAGTACATAGGGCATCTGGTGACGTCATCAGGTGTCATGCAAAGTACATAGGGCATCTGATGACGTCATCAGGATGTCATGTTAAGTACATAGGGCATCTGATGACGTCATCAGGATGTCATGTAAAGTACATAGGGCATCTGATGACGTCATCAGGATGTCATGTTAAGTACATAGGGCATCTGATGACGTCATCAGGATGTCATGTAAAGTACATAGGGCATCTGATGACGTCATCAGGATGTCATGGAAAGTACATAGGGCATCTGATGACGTCATCAGGATGTCATGCAAAGTACATAGGGCATCTGATGACGTCATCAGGATGTCATGTAAAGTACATAGGGCATCTGATGACGTCATCAGGATGTCATGTAAAGTACATAGGGCATCTGATGACGTCATCAGGATGTCATGTAAAGTACATAGGGCATCTGATGACGTCATCAGGATGTCATGTAAAGTACATAGGGCATCTGATGACGTCATCAGGATGTCATGTAAAGTACATAGGGCATCTGATGACGTCATCAGGATGTCATGTAAAGTACATAGGGCATCTGATGACGTCATCAGGATGTCATGTAAAGTTCATAGGGCATCTGATGACGTCATCAGGATGTCATGTAAAGTACATAGTGCATCTGATGACGTCATCAGGATGTCATGTAAAGTACATAGGGCATCTGATGACGTCATCAGGATGTCATGTAAAGTACATAGGGCATCTGATGACGTCATCAGGATGTCATGTAAAGTACATAGGGCATCTGATGACGTCATCAGGATGTCATGTAAAGTACATAGGGCATCTGATGACGTCATCAGGATGTCATGTAAAGTACATAGGGCATCTGATGACGTCATCAGGATGTCATGTAAAGTACATAGGGCATCTGATGACGTCATCAGGATGTCATCTAAAGTACATAGGGCATCTGATGACGTCATCAGGATGTCATGTAAAGTACATAGGGCATCTGATGACGTCATCAGGATGTCATGTAAAGTACATAGGGCATCTGATGACGTCATCAGGATGTCATGTAAAGTACATAGTGCATCTGATGACGTCATCAGGATGTCATGTAAAGTACATAGGGCATCTGATGACGTCATCAGGATGTCATGTTAAGTAGATAGTGCATCTGATGACGTCATCAGGGTGTCCTTAAAAGTACATGGGGCATCTGATGACGTCATCAGGATGTCATGTAAAGTACATAGGGCATCTGATGACGTCATCAGGGTGTCATGTAAAGTACATAGGGCATCTGATGACGTCATCACGGTGTCATGTAAAGTACATAGGGCATCTGATGACGTCATCAGGATGTCATGTAAAGTACATAGGGCATCTGATGACGTCATCAGGATGTCATGTAAAGTACATAGGGCATCTGATGACGTCATCAGGATGTCATGTAAAGTACATAGGGCATCTGATGACGTCATCAGGATGTCATGTAAAGTACATAGGGCATCTGATGACGTCATCAGGATGTCATGTAAAGTACATAGGGCATCTGATGACGTCATCAGGATGTCATGCAAAGTACATAGGGCATCTGATGACGTCATCAGGATGTCATGGAAAGTACATAGGGCATCTGATGACGTCATCAGGGTGTCATCTAAAGTACATAGGGCATCTGATGACGTCATCAGGATGTCATGTAAAGTACATAGGGCATCTGATGACGTCATCAGGATGTCATGTTAAGTACATAGGGCATCTGATGACGTCATCAGGATGTCATGTGAAGTACATAGGGCATCTGATGACGTCATCAGGGTGTCATCTAAAGTACATAGGGCATCTGATGACGTCATCAGGATGTCTTCTAATGTACAAAGGGCATCTGATGACGTCATCAGGATGTCATGTTAAGTACATAGGGCATCTGATGACGTCTTCAGGATGTCATGTAAAGTAGATAGTGCATCTGATGACGTCATCAGGATGTCATGGAAAGTACATAGGGCATCTGATGACGTCATCAGGATGTCATGTAAAGTACATAGGGCATCTGATGACGTCATCAGGATGTCATGTAAAGTACATAGGGCATCTGATGACGTCATCAGGATGTCATGTAAAGTACATAGGGCATCTGATGACGTCATCAGGATGTCATGTAAAGTACATAGTGCATCTGATGACGTCATCAGGATGTCATGTAAAGTACATAGGGCATCTGATGACGTCATCAGGATGTCATGTAAAGTACATAGTGCATCTGATGACGTCATCAGGATGTCATGTAAAGTACATAGGGCATCTGATGACGTCATCAGGGTGTCATGTAAAAAGTACATAGGGCATCTGATGACGTCATCAGGATGTCATGTTAAGTACATAGTGCATCTGATGACGTCATCAGGATGTCATGTAAAGTACATAGGGCATCTGATGACGTCATCAGGATGTCATGTAAAGTACATAGGGCATCTGATGACGTCATCAGGATGTCATGTAAAGTACATAGGGCATCTGATGACGTCATCAGGATGTCATGGAAAGTACATAGGGCATCTGATGACGTCATCAGGATGTCATGCAAAGTACATGGGCATCTGATGACGTCATCAGGATGTCATGTAAAGTACATAGGGCATCTGATGACGTCATCAGGATGTCATGTAAAGTACATAGGGCATCTGATGACGTCATCAGGATGTCATGTAAAGTACATAGTGCATCTGATGACGTCATCAGGATGTCATGTAAAGTACATAGGGCATCTGATGACGTCATCAGGATGTCATGTAAAGTACATAGGGCATCTGATGACGTCATCAGGATGTCATGTAAAGTACATAGGGCATCTGATGACGTCATCAGGATGTCATGTAAAGTACATAGGGCATCTGATGACGTCATCAGGATGTCATGTAAAGTACATAGGGCATCTGATGACGTCATCAGGATGTCATGTAAAGTACATAGTGCATCTGATGACGTCATCAGGATGTCATGTAAAGTACATAGTGCATCTGATGACGTCATCAGGATGTCATCTAAAGTACATAGGGCATCTGATGACGTCATCAGGATGTCATGTAAAGTACATAGGGCATCTGATGACGTCATCAGGATGTCATGTAAAGTACATAGGGCATCTGATGACGTCATCAGGATGTCATGGAAAGTACATAGGGCATCTGATGACGTCATCAGGATGTCATGCAAAGTACATGGGCATCTGATGACGTCATCAGGATGTCATGTAAAGTACATAGGGCATCTGATGACGTCTTCAGGATGTCATGTAAAGTAGATAGTGCATCTGATGACGTCATCAGGATGTCATGGAAAGTACATAGGGCATCTGATGACGTCATCAGGATGTCATCTAAAGTACATAGGGCATCTGATGACGTCATCAGGATGTCATGTAAAGTACATAGGGCATCTGATGACGTCATCAGGGTGTCATGTAAAGTACATAGTGCATCAAAGGGCATCTGATGACGTCATCAGGGTGTCATGCAAAGTACATAAGGCATCTGATGACGTCATCAGGATGTCATGTAAAGTACATAGTGCATCTGATGACGTCATCAGGATGTCATGTGAAGTACATAGGGCATCTGATGACGTCATCAGGATGTCATGTAAAGTACATAGGGCATCTGATGACGTCATCAGGATGTCATGTAAAGTACATAGTGCATCTGATGACGTCATCAGGATGTCATGCAAAGTACATAGGGCATCTGATGACGTCATCAGGATGTCATGTAAAGTACATAGGGCATCTGATGACGTCATCAGGATGTCATGCAAAGTACATAGTGCATCTGATGACGTCATCAGGATGTCATGTAAAGTACATAGGGCATCTGATGACGTCATCAGGATGTCATGTAAAGTACATAGGGCATCTGATGACGTCATCAGGATGTCATGTAAAGTACATAGGGCATCTGATGACGTCATCAGGATGTCATGTAAAGTACATAGTGCATCTGATGACGTCATCAGGATGTCATGTAAAGTACATAGTGCATCTGATGACGTCATCAGGATGTCATGGAAAGTACATAGGGCATCTGATGACGTCATCAGGATGTCATGTAAAGTACATAGTGCATCTGATGACGTCATCAGGATGTCATGTAAAGTACATAGGGCATCTGATGACGTCATCAGGATGTCATGTAAAGTACATAGGGCATCTGATGACGTCATCAGGATGTCATGTAAAGTACATAGGGCATCTGATGACGTCATCAGGATGTCATGTAAAGTACATAGGGCATCTGATGACGTCATCAGGATGTCATGCAAAGTACATAGTGCATCTGATGACGTCATCAGGATGTCATGTAAAGTACATAGGGCATCTGATGACGTCATCAGGATGTCATGTAAAGTACATAGTGCATCTGATGACGTCATCAGGATGTCATCTAAAGTACATAGGGCATCTGATGACGTCATCAGGATGTCATGTAAAGTACATAGGGCATCTGATGACGTCATCAGGATGTCATGTAAAGTACATAGGGCATCTGATGACGTCATCAGGATGTCATGTAAAGTACATAGTGCATCTGATGACGTCATCAGGATGTCATGTAAAGTACATAGGGCATCTGATGACGTCATCAGGATGTCATGTAAAGTACATAGGGCATCTGATGACGTCATCAGGATGTCATGTAAAGTACATAGGGCATCTGATGACGTCATCAGGATGTCATGTAAAGTACATAGGGCATCTGATGACGTCATCAGGATGTCATGTGAAGTACATAGGGCATCTGATGACGTCATCAGGGTGTCATCTAAAGTACATAGGGCATCTGACGACGTCATCAGGACGTCATGTGAAGTACATAGGGCATCTGATGACGTCATCAGGATGTCTTCTAAAGTACAAAGGGCATCTGATGACGTCATCAGGATGTCATCTAAAGTACATAGGGCATCTGATGACGTCATCAGGATGTCTTTTAAAGTACATAGTGCATCTGATGACGTCATCAGGATGTCATCTAAAGTACATAGGGCATCTGATGACGTCATCAGGATGTCATGTAAAGTACATAGGGCATCTGATGACGTCATCAGGATGTCATGTAAAGTACATAGTGCATCTGATGACGTCATCAGGGTGTCATGTAAAGTACATAGGGCATCTGATGACGTCATCAGGATGTCATGTAAAGTACATAGGGCATCTGATGACGTCATCAGGATGTCATGTAAAGTACATAGGCGCTCTGATGACGTCATCAGGATGTCATGTAAAGTACATAGGGCATCTGATGACGTCATCAGGATGTCATGTAAAGTACATAGGGCATCTGATGACGTCATCAGGATGTCATGTAAAGTACATAGGGCATCTGATGACGTCATCAGGGTGTCATGTAAAGTACATAGGGCATCTGATGACGTCATCAGGATGTCATGTAAAGTACATAGGGCATCTGATGACGTCATCAGGATGTCATGTTAAGTACATAGGGCATCTGATGACGTCATCAGGATGTCATGTAAAGTACATAGGGCATCTGATGACGTCATCAGGATGTCATGTAAAGTACATAGGCATCTGATGACGTCATCAGGATGTCATGTAAAGTACATAGGGCATCTGATGACGTCATCAGGATGTCATGTAAAGTACATAGGGCATCTGATGACGTCATCAGGATGTCATGTAAAGTACATAGGGCATCTGATGACGTCATCAGGATGTCATGTGAAGTACATAGTGCATCTGATGACGTCATCAGGGTGTCATCTAAAGTACATAGGGCATCTGATGACGTCATCAGGATGTCATGTAAAGTACATAGGGCATCTGATGACGTCATCAGGATGTCATGTAAAGTACATAGGGCATCTGATGACGTCATCAGGATGTCATGTAAAGTACATAGGGCATCTGATGACGTCATCAGGATGTCATGCAAAGTACATAGTGCATCTGATGACGTCATCTGGGTGTCATGTAAAGTACATAGGGCATCTGATGACGTCATCAGGATGTCATGTAAAGTACATAGGGCATCTGATGACGTCATCAGGATGTCATGTAAAGTACATAGGGCATCTGATGACGTCATCAGGATGTCATGTAAAGTACATAGGGCATCTGATGACGTCATCAGGATGTCATGTAAAGTACATAGTGCATCTGATGACGTCATCAGGGTGTCATGTAAAGTACATAGGGCATCTGATGACGTCATCAGGATGTCATCTAAAGTACATAGGGCATCTGATGACGTCATCAGGATGTCATGTAAAGTACATAGGGCATCTGATGACGTCATCAGGATGTCATGTAAAGTACATAGGGCATCTGATGACGTCATCAGGATGTCATGTAAAGTACATAGGGCATCTGATGACGTCATCAGGATGTCATGTAAAGTACATAGGGCATCTGATGACGTCATCAGGGTGTCATCTAAAGTACATAGGGCATCTGATGACGTCATCAGGATGTCATGTAAAGTACATAGTGCATCTGATGACGTCATCAGGATGTCATGTGAAGTACATAGGGCATCTGATGACGTCATCAGGATGTCATGGAAAGTACATAGTGCATCTGATGACGTCATCAGGATGTCATGCAAAGTACATGGGCATCTGATGACGTCATCAGGATGTCATGGAAAGTACATAGGGCATCTGATGACGTCATCAGGATGTCATGTAAAGTACATAGGGCGCCTGATGACGTCATCAGGATGTCATGCAAAGTACATAGGGCATCTGATGACGTCATCAGGATGTCATGGAAAGTACATAGGGCATCTGATGACGTCATCAGGATGTCATGGAAAGTACATAGGACATCTGATGACGTCATCAGGATGTCATGGAAAGTACATAGGGCATCTGATGACGTCATCAGGATGTCATGGAAAGTACATAGGGCATCTGATGACGTCATCAGGGTGTCATCTAAAGTACAAAGGGCATCTGAGGACGTCATCAGGATGTCATCTAAAGTACATAGGGCAACTGATGACGCTTCTATCAGGATGTCATGTAAAGTACATAGTGCAGATCTGATGACGTCATCAGGGTGTCATGTAAAGTACATAGGGCATCTGATGACGTCATCAGGATGTCATGTAAAGTACATAGGGCAATCTGATGACGTCATCAGGATGTCATGTAAAGCTAACATAGTGCATCTGATGACGTCATCAGGATGTCATGTAAAGTACATAGGGCATCTGATTGACGTCATCAGGATGTCATCTAAAGTACATAGGGCATCTGATGACGTCATCAGGATGTCATGTAAAGTGCATAGTGCATCAAAGGGCATCTGATGACGTCATCAGGATGTCAATGTAAAAAAGTACATAAGGCATCTGATGACGTCGTCAGGGTGTCATGTAAAGTACATAGGGCGTCTGATAACGTCATCAGGATGTCATGTAAAGTACATAGTGCATCTGATGACGTCATCAGGGTGTCATCTGAAGCACATAGGGCATCTGATGACGTCATCAGGAAGTCATGTAAAGTACATAGGGCATCTGATGACGTCTTCAGGATGTCATTTAAAGTACATGGGGCATCTGATGACTATTATCACGCATTTGCCTTATGTGAGTGTAATAAACATATACATATACATATTATGATGTCATGTTAAGTACATAGTGCATCTGATGACGTCATCAGGGTGTCATGTAAAGTAAATAGTGCATCTAAGGGCATCCGATGACGTCATCAGGGTGTCATGTGAAGTACATAGGGCATCTGATGACGTCATCAGGGTGTCATCTGAAGTACATAGTGCATCTGATGACGTCATCAGGGTGTCATGTAAAGTACATAGTGCATCAAAGGGCATCTCTTGACGTCATCAGGATGTCATGTGAAGTACATAGGGCATCTGATGACGTCATCAGGGTGTCATCTGAAGTACATAGGGCATCTGATGACGTCATCAGGAAGTCATGTAAAGTACATAGGGCATCTGATGACGTCTTCAGGATGTCATGTAAAGTAGATAGTGCATCTGATGACGTCATCAGGGTGTCATTTAAAGTACATGGGGCATCTGATGACGTCATCACGGATTTGCCTCATAGTAAAGTACATAGTGCATCTGATGACGTACATATCAGGATGTCATGTTAAAGTACATAGGGCATCTGATGACGTCATCAGGGTGTCATGTAAAGTACATAGTGCATCTATGGGCATCTGATGACGTCATCAGGATGTCATGTAAAAGTACATAGGGTATATCTGATGACGTTTCATCAGGATGTCATGTAAAGTACATAGGGCATCTGATGACGTCACTACAGGATGTCATGTAAAGTACATAGTGCATCCTGATGACGTCATCAGGGTGTCATGTAAAGTACATAGGGCATCTGATGACGTCATCAGGATGTCAGTGTAAAGTACATAGGGCATCTGATGACGTCATCAGGATGTCACATGCAAAGTACATATGGGCATCTGATGACGTCATCAGGGTGTCATGTAAAGTACATAGGGCATCTGATGACGTCATCAGGATGTCATGTAAAGTAATATCAGTGCATCTGATGACGTCATCAGGATGTCATGTAAAAGTACATAGTGCATCAGTGGAGATCTGATGCCGTCATCAGGATGTCATGTGAAGTACATAGGGCATCTGATGACGTCATCAGGGTGTCATCTAAAGTACATAGGGCATCTGATGACGTCATCCGGATGTCATGTAGAGTGCATAGTGCATCTGATGACGTCATCAGGGTCTCATCTAAAGTACATAGGGCATCTGATGACGTCATCAGGATGTCATGTAAAGTACATAGGGTATCTAATGACGTCATCAGGATGTCATGTAAAGTACATAGTGCATCTGATGACGTCATCAGGATGTCATGTAAAGTACATAGGGCATCTGATGACGTCATCAGGATGTCATGTAAAGTACATAGTGCATCTGATGACGTCATCAGGATGTCATGTAAAGTACATAGGGCATCTGATGACGTCATCAGGATGTCATGTAAAGTACATAGGGCATCTGATGACGTCATCAGGATGTCATGTAAAGTACATAGGGCATCTGGTGACGTCATCAGGATGTCATGTAAAGTACATAGGGCATCTGATGACGTCATCAGGATGTCATGTAAAGTACATAGGGCATCTGATGACGTCATCAGGATGTCATGTAAAGTACAAAGGGCATCTAATGACGTCATCAGGATGTCATGTAAAGTACATAGGGCATCTGATGACGTCATCAGGATGTCATGTAAAGTACATAGGGCATCTGATGACGTCATCAGGATGTCATGTAAAGTACATAGGGCATCTGATGACGTCATCAGGATGTCATGTAAAGTACATAGTGCATCTGATGACGTCATCAGGATGTCATGTAAAGTACATAGTGCATCTGATGACGTAATCAGGATGGCATGTAAAGTACACAGTGCATCTGATGACGTCATCAGGATGTCAACAGTAAAATTACATAGTGCATCTGATGACGTC
Organism: Aplectana chamaeleonis; assembly: GCA_029168955.1. NCBI lineage: Eukaryota > Metazoa > Nematoda > Chromadorea > Rhabditida > Cosmocercidae > Aplectana > Aplectana chamaeleonis. Next base: position 91,028 of record JAPDOI010001521.1, read on the forward strand.
TTCAGGATGTCATGCATAAAGTACAGGGCATCTGATGACGTCATCAGGATGTCATGTAAAGTACATAGTGCATCTGATGAGCGTCATCCAGGATGCCATGTTAAGTACACAGTGCATCCTGGATGACGTCATCAGGATGTCATGTTAAGTACATTGGTGCATCTGATGACGTCATCAGGATGTCATGTAAAGTACATAGTGCATCTGATGACGTCATCAGGATGTCATGTAAAGTACACAGTGCATCTGATGACACGTCATCAGGATGTCATGTACAAAGTACACAGGGCATCTGATGGCGTCAATCAGGATGTCATGTAAAGTACACACGTGCATCTGATGACGTCATCAGGATGTCATGTAAAGTACACAGTGCATCTGATGACGTCATCAGGATGTCATGGCGTAAAGTACAATAGTGTGCATCTGATGACGTCTTCAGGATGTCATGTAAAGTATTAATAGTGCATCTGATGACGTCATCAGGATGTCATGTAAAAGTACACAATTAGTGCATCTGATGACGTCATCAGGGATGTCATGTAAAAGTACACAGTGCATCTGATGACGTCATCAGGATGTCATGTAAAGTACACACAATTAGGGCATCTGATGACGTCATCAGGATGTCATGTAAAGTGCCCACGAATTAGTGCATCTGATGACGTCATCAGGATGTCGCCATGTAAAGTACACAGTGCATCTGATGACGTCATCCAGGATGTCATGTAAAGTACACAGTGCATCTGATGACGTCATCAGAAGATGTCATGTAAAGTACACAACAGGGCATCTGATGACGTCATCAGGATGTCATGTAAAAAGTACACAGTGCATCTGATGACGTCATCAGGATGTCACTAGTTAAGTACACAGGGCATCTGATACTGACGTCATCAGGATGTCATGTAAAAGTACTGATAGTGCATCTGATGACGTCATCAGGACTGTCATGTAAAGTGACATCTGAGTGCATCTGATGACGTCATCAGGATGTCATGTAAAGTACACAGTGCATCTGATGACGTCATCAGGATGTCTTGCAAAGTACACAGTGCATCTGATGACGTCTTCAGGATGTCATGTAAAGTACACAGTGCATCTGATGACGTCATCAGGATGTCATGTAAAGTACACAGTGCATCTGATGACGTCATCAGGATCTCATGTTAAGTACACAGTGCATCTGATGACGTCATCAGGAGGTCATGTAAAATACACAGGGCATCTGATGACGTCATCAGGATGTCATGTAAAGTACACAGTGCATCTGATGACGTCATCAGGAAGTCATGTAAAGTACACAAAGCATCTGATGACGTCATCAGGATGTCATGTAAAGTACACAGTGCATCTGATGACGTCATCAGGAAGTCATGTAAAATACACAGGGCATCTGATGACGTCATCAGGATGTCATGTAAAGTACACAGTGCATCTGATGACGTCATCAGGATGTCATGTAAAGTACACAGTGCATCTGATGACGTCTTCAGGATGTCATGTAAAGTACACAGTGCATCTGATGACGTCATCAGGATGTCATGTAAAGTACACAGTGCATCTGATGACGTCATCAGGATGTCATGTAAAGTAGACAATGCATCTGATGACGTCATCAGGATGCCATGTTAAGTACACAGTGCATCTGATGACGTCATCAGGATGTCATGTTAAGTACACAGTGCATCTGATGACGTCTTCAGGATGTCATGCAAAGTACACAGGGCATCTGATAACGCCATCAGGATGTCATGTAAAGTACACAGTGCATCTGATGACGTCATCAGGATGTCATGTAAAGTACACAGTGCTTCTAATGTCGTCATCAGGATGTCATGTAAAGTACACAGTGCATCTGATGAGGTCATCAGGATGTCATGTAAAGTACACAGTGCATCTGATGACGTCATCAGGATGTCATGTAAAGTACACAGTGCATCTGATGACGTCATCAGGATGTCATGTAAAGTACACAGTGCATCTGATGACGTCATCAGGATGTCATGTAAAGTACACAGTGCATATGATGACGTCATCAGGATGTCATGTAAAGTACACAGGTGCATCTGATGACGTCATCAGGATGTCATGTAAAGTACACAGTGCATCTGATGACGTCATCAGGATGTCATGTAAAGTACACAGTGCATCTGATGACGTCATCAGGATGTCATGTAAAGTACACAGTGCATCCTGATGACGTCATCAGGATGTCATGTAAAGTACACAGTGCATCTGATGACGTCATCAGGATGTCATGTAAAGTACACAGTGCATCTGATGACGTCATCAGGATGTCATGTAAAGTACACAGTGCATCTGATGACGTCATCAGGATGTCATGTAAAGTACACAGTGCATCTGATGACGTCATCAGGATGTCATGTAAAGTACACAGTGCATCTGATGACGTCATCAGGATGCCATGTTGAGTACACAGTGCATCTGATGACGTCATCAGGATGTCATGTTAAGTACACAGTGCATCTGATGACGTCATCAGGATGTCATGTAAAGTACACAGTGCATCTGATGACGTCATCAGGATGTCATGTAAAGTACACAGTGCATCTGATGACGTCATCAGGATGTCATGTAAAGTACACAGTGCATCTGATGACGTCATCAGGATGTCATGTAAAGTACATAGTGCATCTGATGACGTCATCAGGATCTCATGTAAAGTACACAGTGCATCTGATGACGTCATCAGGATGTCATGTAAAGTACACAGTGCATCTGATGACGTCATCAGGATGTCATGTAAAGTACACAGTGCATCTGATGACGTCATCAGGAGGTCATGTAAAATACACAGGGCATCTGATGACGTCATCAGGATGTCATGTAAAGTACACAGTGCATCTGATGACGTCTTCAGGATGTCATGTAAAGTACACAGTGCATCTGATGACGTCTTCAGGATGTCATGTAAAGTACACAGTGCATCTGATGACGTCTTCAGGATGCCATGTTAAGTACACAGTGCATCTGATGACGTCATCAGGATCTCATGTTAAGTACACAGTGCATCTGATGACGTCTTCAGGATGTCATGTAAAGTACACAGTGCATCTGATGACGTCATCAGGATCTCATGTTAAGTACACAGTGCGTCTGATGACGTCATCAGGATGTCATGTAAAGTACACAGTGCATCTGATGACGTCTTCAGGATGTCATGTAAAATACACAGGGCATCTGATGACGTCATCAGGATGTCATGTAAAGTACACAGTGCATCTGATGACGTCATCAGGATGTCATGTAAAGTACACAGTGCATCTGATGACGTCATCAGGATGTCATGTAAAGTACACAGTGCATCTGATGACGTCATCAGGATGTCATGTAAAATACACAGGGCATCTGATGACGTCATCAGGATGTCATGTAAAGTACACAGTGCATCTGATGACGTCATCAGGATGTCATGTAAAGTACACAGTGCATCTGATGACGTCTTCAGGATGTAATGTAAAGTACACAGTGCATCTGATGACGTCATCAGGATGTCATGTAAAGTACACAGTGCATCTGATGACGTCATCAGGATGTCATGTTAAGTACACAGGGCATCTGATAACGCCATCAGGATGTCATGTAAAGTAGACAATGCATCTGATGACGTCATCAGGATGCCATGTAAAAGTACGATTATCATCTGATGACGTCATCAGGATGTCATGTAAAGTACACAGTGCATCTGATGACGTCATCAGGATGTCATGTAAAGTACACAGTGCATCTGATGACGTCATCAGGATGTCATGTAAAAGTAAACAGTGCATCTGATGACGTCATCAGGATGTCATGTAAAGTACACAGTGCATCTGATGACGTCATCAGGATGTCATGTAAAGTACACAGTGCATCTGATGACGTCATCAGGATGTCATGTAAAGTACACAGTGCATCTGATGACGTCATCAGGATGTCATGTAAAGTACACAGTGCATCTGATGACGTCATCAGGATGTCATGTAAAGTACACAGTGCATCTGATGACGTCATCAGGATGTCATGTTAAGTACACAGTGCATCTGATGACGTCATCAGGATCTCATGTTAAGTACACAGTGCATCTGATGACGTCATCAGGATGTCATGTAAAGTACACAGTGCATCTGATGACGTCATCAGGATGTCATGTAAAGTACACAGTGCATCTGATGACGTCATCAGGATGTCATGTAAAGTACACAGTGCATCTGATGACCACATCAGGATGTCATGTAAAGTACACAGTGCATCTGATGACGTCATCAGGATGTCATGTAAAATACACAGTGCATCTGATGACGTCATCAGGATGTCATATAAAGTACACAGTGCATCTGATGACGTCATCAGGATGTCATGTAAAGTACACAGTGCATCTGATGACGTCATCAGGATCTCATGTTAAGTACACAGTGCATCTGATGACGTCATCAGGATGTCATGTAAAGTACACAGTGCATCTGATGACGTCATCAGGATGTCATGTAAAGTACACAGTGCATCTGATGACGTCATCAGGATGTCATGTAAAGTACACAGTGCATCTGATGACGTCATCAGGATGTCATGTAAAGTACACAGTGCATCTGATGACGTCATCAGGATGTCATGTAAAGTACACAGTGCATCTGAGGACGTCATCAGGATGTCATGTAAAGTACACAGTGCATCTGATGACGTCATCAGGATCTCATGTAAAGTACACAGTGCATCTGATGACGTCATCAGGATGTCATGTAAAGTACACAGTGCATCTGATGACGTCATCAGGATGTCATGTAAAGTACACAGTGCATCTGATGACGTCATCAGGATGTCATGCAAAGTACACAGTGCATCTGATGACGTCATCAGGATGTCATGTAAAGTACACAGTGCATCTGATGACGTCATCAGGATGTCATGTAAAGTACACAGTGCATCTGATGACGTCATCAGGATGTCATGTAAAGTACACAGTGCATCTGATGACGTCTTCAGGATGTCATGTAAAGTACACAGTGCATCTGATGACGTCATCAGGATGTCATGTAAAGTACACAGTGCATCTGATGACGTCATCAGGATGTCATGTAAAGTACACAGTGCATCTGATGACGTCATCAGGATGTCATGTAAAGTACACAGTGCATCTGATGACGTCATCAGGATGTCATGTAAAGTACACAGTGCATCTGATGACGTCATCAGGATGTCATGTAAAGTACACAGTGCATCTGATGACGTCATCAGGATGTCATGTAAAGTACACAGTGCATCTGATGACGTCATCAGGATGTCATGTAAAGTACACAGTGCATCTGATGACGTCATCAGGATGTCATGTAAAGTACACAGTGCATCTGATGACGTCATCAGGATGTCATGTAAAGTACACAGTGCATCTGATGACGTCATCAGGATGTCATGTAAAGTACACAGTGCATCTGATGACGTCATCAGGATGTCATGTAAAGTACACAGTGCATCTGATGACGTCATCAGGATGTCATGTAAAGTACACAGTGCATCTGATGACGTCATCAGGATGTCATGCAAAGTACACAGGGCATCTGATAACGCCATCAGGATGTCATGTAAAGTACACAGTGCATCTGATGACGTCATCAGGATCTCATGTTAAGTACACAGTGCATCTGATGACGTCATCAGGATGTCATGTAAAGTACACAGTGCATCTGATGACGTCATCAGGATGTCATGTAAAGTACACAGTGCATCTGATGACGTCATCAGGATGTCATGTAAAGTACACAGTGCATCTGATGACGTCATCAGGATGTCATGTAAAGTACACAGTGCATCTGATGACGTCATCAGGATGTCATGTAAAGTACACAGTGCATCTGATGACGTCATCAGGATGTCATGTAAAGTAGACAATGCATCTGATGACGTCATCAGGATGCCATGTTAAGTACACAGTGCATCTGATGACGTCATCAGGATCTCATGTTAAGTACACAGTGCGTCTGATGACGTCATCAGGATGTCATGTAAAGTACACAGTGCATCTGATGACGTCATCAGGATGTCATGTAAAGTACACAGTGCATCTGATGACGTCATCAGGATGTCATGTAAAGTACACAGTGCATCTGATGACGTCATCAGGATGTCATGTAAAGTACACAGTGCATCTGATGACGTCATCAGGATGTCATGTAAAGTACACAGTGCATCTGATGACGTCATCAGGATGTCATGTAAAGTACACAGTGCATCTGATGACGTCATCAGGAGGTCATGTAAAATACACAGGGCATCTGATGACGTCATCAGGATGTCATGTAAAGTACACAGTGCATCTGATGACGTCATCAGGATGTCATGTAAAGTACACAGTGCATCTGATGACGTCTTCAGGATGTCATGTAAAGTACACAGTGCATCTGATGACGTCATCAGGATGTCATGTAAAGTACACAGTGCATCTGATGACGTCATCAGGATGTCATGTAAAGTACACAGTGCATCTGATGACGTCATCAGGATGTCATGTAAAGTACACAAAGCATCTGATGACGTCATCAGGATGTCATGTAAAGTACACAGTGCATCTGAGGACGTCTTCAGGATGTCATGTAAAGTACACAGTGCATCTGATGACGTCATCAGGATGTCATGTAAAGTACACAGTGCATCTGATGACGTCATCAGGATGTCATGTAAAGTACACAGTGCATCTGATGACGTCATCAGGATGTCATGTAAAGTACACAGTGCATCTGATGACGTCATCAGGATGTCATGTAAAGTACACAGTGCATCTGAGGACGTCATCAGGATGTCATGTAAAGTACACAGTGCATCTGATGACGTCATCAGGATCTCATGTAAAGTACACAGTGCATCTGATGACGTCATCAGGATGTCATGTAAAGTACACAGTGCATCTGATGACGTCATCAGGATGTCATGTAAAGTACACAGTGCATCTGATGACGTCATCAGGATGTCATGCAAAGTACACAGTGCATCTGATGACGTCATCAGGATGCCATGTTAAGTACACAGTGCATCTGATGACGTCATCAGGATCTCATGTTAAGTACACAGTGCGTCTGATGACGTCATCAGGATGTCATGTAAAGTACACAGTGCATCTGATGACGTCATCAGGATGTCATGTAAAGTACACAGTGCATCTGATGACGTCATCAGGATGTCATGTAAAGTACACAGTGCATCTGATGACGTCATCAGGATGTCATGTAAAGTACACTGTGCATCTGATGACGTCATCAGGATGGCATGTAAAGTACACAGTGCATCTGATGACGTCATCAGGATGTCATGTAAAGTACACAGTGCATCTGATGACGTCATCAGGATGTCATGTAAAGTACACAGTGCATCTGATGACGTCTTCAGGATGTCATGTAAAGTACACAGTGCATCTGATGACGTCATCAGGATGTCATGTAAAGTACACAGTGCATCTGATGACGTCATCAGGATGTCATGTAAAGTACACAGTGCATCTGATGACGTCATCAGGATGTCATGTAAAGTACACAGTGCATCTGATGACGTCATCAGGATGTCATGTAAAGTACACAGTGCATCTGATGACGTCATCAGGATGTCATGTAAAGTACACAGTGCATCTGATGACGTCATCAGGATGTCATATAAAGTACACAGTGCATCTGATGACGTCATCAGGATGTCATGTAAAGTACACAGTGCATCTGATGACGTCATCAGGATGTCATGTAAAGTACACAGTGCATCTGATGACGTCATCAGGATGTCATGTAAAGTACACAGTGCATCTGATGACGTCATCAGGATGTCATGTAAAGTACACAGTGCATCTGATGACGTCATCAGGATGTCATGTAAAGTACACAGTGCATCTGATGACGTCATCAGGATGTCATGTAAAGTACACAGTGCATCTGATGACGTCATCAGGATGTCATGTAAAGTACACAGTGCATCTGATGACGTCATCAGGATGTCATGTAAAGTACACAGTGCATCTGATGACGTCATCAGGATGTCATGTAAAGTACACAGTGCATCTGATGACGTCATCAGGATGTCATGTAAAGTACACAGTGCATCTGATGACGTCATCAGGATGTCATGTAAAGTACACAGTGCATCTGATGACGTCATCAGGATGTCATGTAAAGTACACAGTGCATCTGATGACGTCATCAGGATGTCATGTAAAGTACACAGTGCATCTGATGACGTCATCAGGATGTCATGTAAAGTACACAGTGCATCTGATGACGTCTTCAGGATGTCATGTAAAGTACACAGTGCATCTGATGACGTCATCAGGATGTCATGTAAAGTACACAGTGCATCTGATGACGTCATCAGGATGTCATGTAAAGTACACAGTGCATCTGATGACGTCATCAGGATGTCATGCAAAGTACACAGGGCATCTGATGACGTCATCAGGATGTCATGTAAAGTACACAGTGCATCTGATGACGTCATCAGGATGTCATGTAAAGTACACAGTGCATCTGATGACGTCATCAGGATGTCATGTTAAGTACACAGTGCATCTGATGACGTCATCAGGATGTCATGTAAAGTACACAGTGCATCTGATGACTTTGACTTACTTGACTTAATCGGTTGGCTTTCGCCTGACGCGGTCATTCCGCATCTTCACCGAGGTGTGCCGTCCTAGTAGTCAGCCGTGTCCATTTTTCACGGTCTTCAGCCACAATTTGAACACATTCCATCCAGCTGTCACTATTCCATTTCCTGCGAAACGAAACATCGCGCCTGAACTGTCTTTCGATGCCGAGTGACTTTAAATCCTCTTTAACCACATCCGTCCAGAACTTTCGCCTACGCCCAGGTGGCCGTTTCCAGACAGGATTTGGAAGCATTTTTAAAGCGTGTTGTACGAGACGATCCGGCGTTCTTCTTAGTATATGCCCGAGCAGTCGAACTCGACTTCCCATTGCTGCTTGAGATGGCGTTAGGAGATGCTGGCAACTCCCTCGTGTCAAGCGTTGATGTACTGCGTCGATTTCCTTGTAAAGGTCTTCGTTATGGCATACACGCGGCCAGAAATATCCAAGCAAACGCCTAAAAAGCTTCCTCTCCGTGCAATCCAACCTTTCCATCTGCGTTTTCGGTGCTGCCCACGTCTCCGATCCGTACATCATGATAGGGCGAATAGCGGATAGGTAGACGCGCAACTTGACTTCCTTCGCGATGGTGGTAGACCACAAACACTTGGTTAGAGAATTGAATGCAGACGTAGCTTTCGCTCATCGTTGTCGAATATCCGCTGCATAACTACCATCGTTCTTCAGCAAACAGCCCAAATAACAGAAATCGTCCACCAGTTCGATACGTTGTCCGTCCACACAAACTCCAGTTGAAGGCCTCTGAGAGACCCACATGTGCTTGCATTTGTCGCCACGAAGACGAAGTCCATAAGCTGCGGCCTACTTCGAAACGAGGTCCACAATCCTTTGCAGTTTTGCGTTGTTTTCAGCGAATAACACAATGTCGTCGGCGTACTCCAGGTCGACAAGGGAGCGTCCTGATGGTGTTGGGATCACATCCGCAGGAAACTGTTCTGCAACTCTACGCATGCTCCTTGCCTTACTCCTGTTTTCACCTCGAAAGCTTACGTAAATCCGACAGGTGTACGAACTGCTGCTGTTGTTCCTTTGTTCATGTCCTCGATTAACCGAACATACTTTTCCGGGACTCCATCTGCTCGCAGAGCATTGAGCAATCGATCACGATGAGGAGAGTCGAACGCGGCTTCAAAGTCCAAAAAGCAAGCTGTAATGGCTTCGAAAACCGCTGCCACGATTCAATTTCTCTTCTCACGACGAACACTTTGTCGATGGTCGATCTTCCAGGTCGAAAAACCGGCTTGCTCATCTCTGGTCGTTCCTTCTACGATGTTTGATAAGTCGCTCGAGAATGATACGTTCTAAAACCTTGTACATGACACGAAGTAGAGAGATTCCTCTGTAGTTCTTAGGATCCGTGACGGATAGCTTCTTGTGAAGAGGTACGATGATCGCATGTCTCCACGAATCCGGTATGCTTTCGCTCATCCATATGGCACGGATGCAAATGTCGGATGTTGGTCATTTCACGAATCCCAGACGGAGGAAAGAGCTTTCAGCATTTCAGCAGTGATGTTGTCATCTCCACCTGCCTTTCCATTCTTCATTTTCCGGACACAATCCAAAACTTCAGACTCAGTCGGCGGTTCCTCACTGACATCGTAATGTGCTCTCTGAACATGCGGGAGCTCAGGTACTGATGGCGCTGGACGATTCAGTAGTGAACTGAAGTAATCCTTCCATATTGGCAGCGTCGCATCACCAACTGCAACTCCATTGGTAGTGTTCAAGACAGGAGAACATCTCTTCATCTTCCCGCTATACTGTCGCAGCAACGTGTAGGCTTTCCTCGCATTCTTCTCCTCCCAAGCCTTCTCGAACTCCTTAGCTCTACACGTCCACTCGTTCGCGGTCACTTTGAAGCTGCCGACGCAACTTCCTCCTCAGACGCTTCTCCTCCACGAAGTTTCCTGCAGTTCGGAGAGCACATACTCTGTTGTAGGTAGATGTTGTTTCTTCTGAGACGTAGGCGAACTTCTTCTTAGGCTGTACAACCGGGAGTGCCTCTTTCGAAGCGTCCTGGATGCATTTGACAAAAGAATCCGCGTCGCAAAGTTTCTTCTTAGTCCGTACTCCGATGTGAATAGAAACGCGTTGTCGGAAATTCCTTCTGCACTCTTCATCTCTGAGACTTGTCATGTCAATCCTCTGGAGAGGCCGAGCCCCTCGCTTCCTCTTATGAATCCTCGCAGTGAAGTTCAACAGAACAGGACGGTGATCCGAATCGAATGCGACATCCCACACAGCTCTAGATCTTCGAATGTCCGATACTGGAATATTCCTCGTCAGGACATAGTCAAGCTGTAGTTTCAAAGTTGTCATCTTCCGCTTCCGCTTCTCTTCTGGAGATAGCCGGGTTGGTCCCTGCCACGTAAGCTGATGGCGGCGATGATTCCTCTTGAATGTCGATGCAATAATCAGACCACTGCGTTCACAAAAGTCGACAAGGCGGTAGCCATTGTCCGATGTTTGCTCCACTGGGTAGAACCATTTACCGAGTACTTCGGATTCCTGATCAAGTCCCATCTTCGCATTTGCGTCAATCCCCACGACAACAGCATGTTGACAAGGTATCCTGGCCAGCAACGTATTGAGTTCCTCATAAAACGCATCCTTCAAATTGTCCTCGGCGGTCTCAGTGGGCGCATGAGCACTCACTATCCACAGATTGAATCCTCTGTGATCCCGCAGTCGTACGAATGCATTCCGACACGACGTTGAGCCGAACTCCTTGACCATACCATTGAAATCCTTCCTTACAGCTATTGCACAGCCTCCCACTCTCCTATCGTCAGCGTTACCGCAGTAGATGGTGTACTCTCCGACGCTGATGACGGGTCTATCCTTGAGGCGGGTTTCCTGCAAAGCAGCAAACGGTGCATGGAAATAGCTCAGAAGTCTGGATAGCGCAGTTTTTTGGATATCACTCGACAGCGATCGACAGTTCAGGGTGGCGAAATTGTGGCTTGTGGCCAAAGACTCCATGACTCCCTAGGTACGGATCCTAAGGTGTTATGGACCAGAGGCCTTAGTGTGCCGGACGGCGACACCTTTATGCAATTTGCGGGATACTTTCGCGATATAGTTGTGCACGCTATATCGCTCGAACGTTCCCTGTGTACACTCAAACGTCTGCTGGGTTCAGTAGAAGCAGGGGCACCAACGAGCAGGTACCAACAGACTTGTATACACACCCCCCATCTGATGACGTCATCAGGATGTCATGCAAAGTACACAGGGCATCTGATAACGCCATCAGGATGTCATGTAAAGTAGACAATGCATCTGATGACGTCATCAGGATGTCATGTAAAGTTCACAGTGCATCTGATGACGTCATCAGGATGTCATGTAAAGTACACAGTGCATCTGATGACGTCATCAGGATCTCATGTTAAGTACACAGTGCATATGATGACGTCATCAGGATGTCATGCAAAGTACACAGGGCATCTGATAACGCCATCAGGATGTCATGTAAAGTAGACAATGCATCTGATGACGTCATCAGGATGCCATGTTAAGTACACAGTGCATCTGATGACGTCATCAGGATCTCATGTTAAGTACACAGTGCATCTGATGACGTCATCAGGATGTCATGTAAAGTACACAGTGCATCTGATGACGTCATCAGGATGTCATGTAAAGTACACAGTGCATCTGATGACGTCATCAGGATGTCATGCAAAGTACACAGGGCATCTGATAACGCCATCAGGATGTCATGCAAAGTACACAGGGCATCTGATAACGCCATCAGGATGTCATGTAAAGTAGACAATGCATCTGATGACGTCATCAGGATGCCATGTTAAGTACACAGTGCATCTGATGACGTCATCAGGATCTCATGTTAAGTACACAGTGCATCTGATGACGTCTTCAGGATGTCATGTAAAGTACACAGTGCATCTGATGACGTCTTCAGGATGTCATGTAAAGTACACAGTGCATCTGATGACGTCTTCAGGATGTCATGTAAAGTACACAGTGCATCTGATGACGTCATCAGGATGTCATGTAAAGTACACAGTGCATCTGATGACGTCATCAGGATGTCATGTTAAGTACACAGTGCATCTGATGACGTCTTCAGGATGTCATGCAAAGTACACAGGGCATCTGATAACGCCATCAGGATGTCATGTAAAGTAGACAATGCATCTGATGACGTCATCAGGATGTCATGTAAAGTAGACAATGCATCTGATGACGTCATCAGGATGCCATGTTAAGTACACAGTGCATCTGATGACGTCATCAGGATGTCATGTAAAGTACACAGTGCATCTGATGACGTCATCAGGATGTCATGTAAAGTACACAGTGCATCTGATGACGTCATCAGGATGTCATGTAAAGTACACAGTGCATCTGATGACGTCATCAGGATGTCATGTAAAGTACACAGTGCATCTGATGACGTCATCAGGATGTCATGTAAAGTACACAGTGCATATGATGACGTCATCAGGATGTCATGCAAAGTACACAGGGCATCTGATAACGCCATCAGGATGTCATGTAAAGTAGACAATGCATCTGATGACGTCATCAGGATGCCATGTTAAGTACACAGTGCATCTGATGACGTCATCAGGATCTCATGTTAAGTACACAGTGCATCTGATGACGTCATCAGGATGTCATGTAAAGTACACAGTGCATCTGATGACGTCATCAGGATGTCATGTAAAGTACACAGTGCATCTGATGACGTCATCAGGATGTCATGCAAAGTACACAGTGCATCTGATGACGTCTTCAGGATGTCATGTAAAGTACACAGTGCATCTGATGACGTCTTCAGGATGTCATGTAAAGTACACAGTGCATCTGATGACGTCATCAGGTTGTCATGTAAAGTACACAGTGCATCTGATGACGTCATCAGGATGTCATGTTAAGTACACAGTGCATCTGATGACGTCTTCAGGATGTCATGCAAAGTACACAGGGCATCTGATAACGTCATCAGGATGTCATGTAAAGTAGACAATGCATCTGATGACGTCATCAGGATGTCATGTAAAGTAGACAATGCATCTGATGACGTCATCAGGATGCCATGTTAAGTACACAGTGCATCTGATGACGTCATCAGGATGTCATGTAAAGTACACAGTGCATCTGATGACGTCATCAGGATGTCATGTAAAGTACACAGTGCATCTGATGACGTCATCAGGATGTCATGTAAAGTTCACAGTGCATCTGATGACGTCATCAGGATGTCATGTAAAGTACACAGTGCATCTGATGACGTCATCAGGATCTCATGATAAGTACACAGTGCATATGATGACGTCATCAGGATGTCATGCAAAGTACACAGGGCATCTGATAACGCCATCAGGATGTCATGTAAAGTAGACAATGCATCTGATGACGTCATCAGGATGCCATGTTAAGTACACAGTGCATCTGATGACGTCATCAGGATCTCATGTTAAGTACACAGTGCATCTGATGACGTCATCAGGATGTCATGTAAAGTACACAGTGCATCTGATGACGTCATCAGGATGTCATGTAAAGTACACAGTGCATCTGATGACGTCATCAGGATGTCATGCAAAGTACACAGGGCATCTGATAACGCCATCAGGATGTCATGCAAAGTACACAGGGCATCTGATAACGCCATCAGGATGTCATGTAAAGTAGACAATGCATCTGATGACGTCTTCAGGATGTCATGTAAAGTACACAGTGCATCTGATGACGTCTTCAGGATGTCATGTAAAGTACACAGTGCATCTGATGACGTCTTCAGGATGTCATGTAAAGTACACAGTGCATCTGACGACGTCTTCAGGATGTCATGTAAAGTACACAGTGCATCTGATGACGTCATCAGGATGTCATGTAAAGTACACAGGGCATCTGATAAAGCCATCAGGATGTCATGTAAAGTACACAGGGCATCTGATAACGCCATCAGGATGTCATGTAAAGTAGACAATGCATCTGATGACGTCATCAGGATGCCATGTTAAGTACACAGTGCATCTGATGACGTCATCAGGAGGTCATGTTAAGTACACAGTGCATCTGACGACGTCTTCAGGATGTCATGTAAAGTACACAGTGCATCTGATGACGTCTTCAGGATGTCATGTAAAGTACACAGTGCATCTGATGACGTCTTCAGGATGTCATGTAAAGTACACAGTGCATCTGATGACGTCATCAGGATGTCATGTAAAGTACACAGTGCATCTGATGACGTCATCAGGATGTCATGTTAAGTACACAGTGCATCTGATGACGTCTTCAGGATGTCATGCAAAGTACACAGGGCATCTGATAACGCCATCAGGATGTCATGTAAAGTAGACAATGCATCTGATGACGTCATCAGGATGCCATGTTAAGTACACAGTGCATCTGATGACGTCATCAGGATCTCATGTTAAGTACACAGTGCATCTGATGACGTCATCAGGATGTCATGTAAAGTACACAGGGCATCTGATAACGCCATCAGGATGTCATGTAAAGTAGACAATGCATCTGATGACGTCATCAGGATGTCATGTAAAGTTCACAGTGCATCTGATGACGTCATCAGGATGTCATGTAAAGTACACAGTGCATCTGATGACGTCATCAGGATCTCATGTTAAGTACACAGTGCATATGATGACGTCATCAGGATGTCATGCAAAGTACACAGGGCATCTGATAACGCCATCAGGATGTCATGTTAAGTACACAGTGCATCTGATGACGTCATCAGGATCTCATGTTAAGTACACAGTGCATCTGACGACGTCTTCAGGATGTCATGTAAAGTACACAGTGCATCTGATGACGTCTTCAGGATGTCATGTAAAGTACACAGTGCATCTGATGACGTCTTCAGGATGTCATGTAAAGTACACAGTGCATCTGATGACGTCTTCAGGATGTCATGTAAAGTACACAGTGCATCTGATGACGTCATCAGGATGTCATGTAAAGTACACAGGGCATCTGATAACGCCATCAGGATGTCATGTAAAGTACACAGGGCATCTGATAACGCCATCAGGATGTCATGTAAAGTAGACAATGCATCTGATGACGTCATCAGGATGCCATGTTAAGTACACAGTGCATCTGATGACGTCATCAGGAGGTCATGTAAAATACACAGGGCATCTGATAACGTCATCAGGATGTCATGTAAAGTACACAGTGCATCTGATGACGTCATCAGGATGTCATGTAAAGTACACAGTGCATCTGATGACGTCATCAGGATGTCATGTAAAGTACACAGTGCATCTGATGACGTCATCAGGATCTCATGTTAAGTACACAGTGCATCTGATGACGTCATCAGGATGTCATGTAAAATACACAGGGCATCTGATAACGTCATCAGGATGTCATGTAAAGTACACAGTGCATCTGATGACGTCATCAGGATGTCATGCAAAGTACACAGGGCATCTGATAACGCCATCAGGATGTCATGTAAAGTAGACAATGCATCTGATGACGTCATCAGGATGCCATGTTAAGTACACAGTGCATCTGATGACGTCATCAGGATCTCATGTTAAGTACACAGTGCATCTGATGACGTCATCAGGATCTCATGTTAAGTACACAGTGCATCTGATGACGTCATCAGGATGTCATGTAAAGTACACAGTGCATCTGATGACGTCATCAGGATGTCATGTAAAGTACACAGTGCATCTGATGACGTCATCAGGATGTCATGTAAAGTACACAGTGCATCTGATGACGTCATCAGGATGTCATGTAAAGTACACAGTGCATCTGATGACGTCATCAGGATGTCATGCAAAGTACACAGGGCATCTGATAACGCCATCAGGATGTCATGTAAAGTAGACAATGCATCTGATGACGTCATCAGGATGCCATGTTAAGTACACAGTGCATCTGATGACGTCATCAGGATCTCATGTAAAGTAGACAATGCATCTGATGACGTCATCAGGATGCCATGTTAAGTACACAGTGCATCTGATGACGTCATCAGGATGTCATGTAAAGTACACAGTGCATCTGATGACGTCATCAGGATGTCATGCAAAGTACACAGGGCATCTGATAACGCCATCAGGATGTCATGTAAAGTAGACAATGCATCTGATGACGTCATCAGGATGCCATGTTAAGTACACAGTGCATCTGATGACGTCATCAGGATGTCATGTAAAGTACACAGTGCATCTGATGACGTCATCAGGATGTCATGTAAAGTACACAGTGCATCTGATGACGTCATCAGGATGTCATGTAAAGTACACAGTGCATCTGATGACGTCATCAGGATGTCATGTAAAGTACACAGTGCATCTGATGACGTCATCAGGATGCCATGCAAAGTACACAGGGCATCTGATAACGCCATCAGGATGTCATGTAAAGTAGACAATGCATCTGATGACGTCATCAGGATGCCATGTTAAGTACACAGTGCATCTGATGACGTCATCAGGATCTCATGTTAAGTACACAGTGCATCTGATGACGTCATCAGGATGTCATGTAAAGTACACAGTGCATCTGATGACGTCATCAGGATGTCATGTAAAGTACACAGGGCATCTGATGACGTCATCAGGATGTCATGTAAAGTACACAGTGCATCTGATGACGTCATCAGGATGTCATGTAAAGTACACAGTGCATCTGATGACGTCATCAGGATGTCATGTAAAGTACACAGTGCATCTGATGACGTCATCAGATGCCCTTTCATGGAACAAAAATGGAACAATAGGCAAGTAGGATGAGGAAAGTGTACAGAAAGTGAGCAATATTTTCTGAGACTGATTTTCTTGGCCGATACTTCTTAACAACGAAAACAAACCGTTGTATATTTCACGAGGAAGAGTTCAATGGTTCCCAAAAATGGACTTTTATTCTTTCACGAGATTGTCAGTACATACTCTTATTTGATGCTGTGCTTTGGTTTCGCTTCTCGTAGCAGCTGGAGCTAGCCGTCTGTGTAGGTAATGTTGACATCATTTTCTCTTTTAATGATAACTTATAGGTTCACATAAATATACATTTTTATCGTTACTCGCATGACACTATGTAACAAAATTTAACTTTTTTCTGTTCCTGGGTTGAAATTGTGTTTTCCTAACCCTTTAGGTGTAGAACAGAGAGGGAATCGCTGTTATCCCAAGGAAACTTCGCTTTTGTAACTAGGACAATGAAATTTGTATATTCGCGTGCTTATGTAAGACAAATTTTGTTCTTGGCTTCTAAGTGTTATATTTGAATTGTTTATGTCTAATGCTTGTGAAAAATGACTTCATTAAGCATGAACTTTGCTTATACGACGACAGCACGAAGAAAACTCGTTTTTTCTTGTGAAAATAGAAAGATTTCTATACATTTTCGGCACTATGATCAGGTAAAAACAAAAAAAGCACAAGGAATAAACCAACACAGTCGGAAACCGCTCAACAAGGTTCAGAATAGTGTAGATTTTCTAAACTTACGGTTTTACTGCGAATCTCTCTCGAAGTTACACCCAAATCTAGTCACCCCTCATGGTTTCGTTATACTGTCCTTAGTACCCGTGTTCGAAGTCCAATATATCTTGATGAAAGGGCTCGTTTTCTATTTTGGCGTAATTTTTTATGAAATTGCACCAACTCCACATGGCTCTCAGCTTTGGTATCACCTAGAAAGCCGTGAACAATTGCAACGAAATTGCTCCAAGCCGTTCTCTCCGTCCTGTTCAATAACTTTGCGAAATCCTCACATTTTATGATCCTCTTGATCTGTGGTCCGACGAATATACCAGCCGTGACCTTAGCCTCGGACAGGGTCTTTGGCATGGACAGTATAACGAAACATGAAGAGGAACTACATTTGGGTGCAACTTCGAGAGAGTGATTCACAGTACAATCGTAAATCCAGAAAATCTACACATTTCTGAAACTTTTTGAGTGCTTTCCGATTGTGTTTGTCTATTCCTTGTGCATTTCTCGTTTTTATCAGTTCATAATGCCGAAAATGAATAAAAATCTTTCTATTTTCTCAAAAAACGGGTTTTTTTTGGTGCTGTTTTGTAGTGTAAGCGAAATTTGCTCTCAATGAAGTTGTTTTTTCACATACTTTGTACATAAGCAATTGAAATATACTACTTAGAAGCCAGGAACAGAAATCGTGTTACATAGTGTAGTCGGAGTCTATTTGAAACCACAAAGTGTTCCCGTGTAGAACACCGCAACGGTTTGTCGTCGCTGTTAAGAAGTATCGGCCAAGAAAATCAGACAAAATTGTTCACTTTTTGTAGACTCTCCTCATCCTGCATACTTGCCTATTGTTCCCTTTTTGTTGGAATACGCGCCTATACTTTTCGGCCACCAAGTATATTCAGCCCCACCAATCTCTGAGGTACGAGTAGAACCAAGATTGAAAGCGCCCAGACTCCAATGCACAAATGGAATTTCTCACGTCTGTTACGTTACTTAAAGGCACCGTACGCGCAGAGAACCGTATATTATTTTTTGATGTTTTTGTGTACCTTGGCCTCTCTAGTGAACGAAAATGTTGAAAAGACCCATGAAAAACCTTTATTTGGAAAGGAAATTCACTCGGAACACATTGCAAATTTGAAATTGAATTTCGCGCCAAAATCGTTTTCTGAGTTTTCCTGCGTTTGGAGACCTCATTACTGTCATTTCCGATGTTTTCTGCACGTGTAGTTTGCGCCATAATTGTTTTTCATGTTGTTTGACGATCGCATCAACATTCTATGAAAAAATGCTAGATGAGTGGTGAAAATTGGTGGCGGATGCTCATCTTTAATCCCTTCCAACCTCATAACCCTACGTTTTTGACGCGCCGAAGCTCACCGGCGTGGTCCACCGCTCCCATTCATCGAATTGAATCTGAAAAACGGAGAGTGGTTTCCAGCGCTAACGATGTCTTTAAAGGCAGTGTTCACGATAAAAGTAGTTTTTCTGTTTTTCCGCCTATCTTGAAAACGGTCCCATGCTGATTTTAATGATGTCCCTGGAATCGTAAAAGACCCCTGGAAACAGAGTTATGGCCCCTCAAAATCCAGCGAAGGAAGCATTGTGGACGAGTTGTCCGAGGCTTGTAACTCCCGTTTTTCGCAGCCGATGTGTGCGAGCTGACCTGAGTAAAGAGCGACGTTGCGAATGAAGGGAAGAAGGGGGCTTCTGGTCGGAAATCATCGCTCATTTAACCACGAATTCAGGGGAACTGTTATAGGACGTGGGCGGAGTGGCCCAATGGGTTGGCTGGCTCACGAGATTTTCACCCACTTATAGGCCGTTTTTCGTTGCAATTCCGTTCTTAATCTTCTAAGAGGGACCCAAAGCCTACGTTTCGGCCAAAAAACGTGCAACTTTTTCTTCGTGAACACTGCCTTTAAAGACACGTAAAACCCAGAGAATCGATTCTCAGTTTTCATGCCAGTCTTGTAAAGCGTCACACGCTGATCACAGTGGTGTCTCTTAAATCGTCCAAGACCCCTTTTGAACAAAGAATTTTGAGATTGGTGGACGAGTTGTCTCGGGCCTGTCTTTCTCTTCATTCGCAATTGTTGCGCAAGAGCGAGCCAGGATAAGGAGACAACCCGGCAGTGGACTGAAGAACGACAAATTGTTGGAGTTCATCCATCCGTCCAGCCGCTATTGAGTTCGGTAATCTTGCAGGGGGTCTGGCCCGTGGTGTAAAGCCAAAGAGGTAGAGCCTGTGGTGGTCGCTTATATATCGCTTATTTGAAGGAATTGAGATCTCGCGCTTGGCACGTTTTATAGAGGAGGGGTATACTACAAAATTAAACAAAAATCACAAATTTCATGTCTGAGGGTGTACTGTGCCTTTAATTTAAGCATCGTATTGCTGGTCAAGAAAGGTTTCATGTTGACGCTATGACACCTATATTTGAAGGCATCGTACGCGCTGAAATCGACTCACCGTTTTTTCGGATCAAATGATTGTCTGGGCCCACCTAAGAACGTAGGGAGGTTTGTTCTGTTAAAAACGTCTTATTGTGAAGATAAATGAGATTGAATGTCTTAAAGTCCGTCAAAAGAGGCCGGCCGTCCGTCAGTCATCTGACACAATTTGCTGTAAGCCATCATATATGAAAATGATCAACATTTGATACAGAATAACTGAGGGGAAGTTGATGGAATATACTTCACGATTACGTGAAGAATGACTTCTCTACAAAAATCGGTTAACCTTTCCTCATCCACAAATCATTTGAAAGAATGATGCACTTCATTTGATCGTGAGATCGTTGGTCAAAACAGCGATATCTAACGATCGACTCTTCCTTTCTCAAAAGTAGATTGAGAATTCTTCGGTCTGCAAAAGAGGTTTTCAGTGATTTTTTCGCGCTTTTTTCAACGTAGCTGTTATACTGGGTACTAGAGCTCTCATTATATATATGGAAAACTTGAAAACGAAATTCATCGTGAACGATGCATTTGAGGCACTTGTCTTGGTCTCGGACCACACAATGATGGAAATCGAATCGGCTTCGAACATTTAACTAACATGTCGGCTCCGCAATTTTCTGCTTCGAAACTCGCGGCGCCTGGACCCTATCGTGAATTCACTAACCATGTTGGACGCCCAGAGAGCCTGCGTTCTATACGGTGCACAAACCTGGCACTCGCAATGTGTCCGGTGCTCCCGAAGTAGCCCAGGTTTGTGGTGCTCTCAAGCATTACTCAAGGAACGCTAGCCTAACGACATGATCCTCTCCACCTGTTAAAGAAAGTAAGGAAGGGGGGATGAAGAAGGGAGGCAGTTGCACCAACTGCTCTGAGAAAATCTGTGGTGACGGCACCGCAACGACGTCGTGTAGGTGCCCTATAGGCACCTACACGGCGTCGTTGCGGTGCCTTCATTACAGATTGTCCTGCCTGCACGCCGATATCAAAGTAGGCCCCGCAATCGCACCTCGCTGAATAGCCGATTGCAGCGTCGGCTGAGCGTTGACTCCGCGTAGTGTCGTTCTCGGAGCCACATTCCGGTCCGCATTTGCGAAGTAGACTGTTGCGTCACGCGACACGATGACGATCGTGCTGGGAGAAAGGCGAATCGTGCCGGGACCAAAAGGTCTCAGCACGATTATCATCCTCATGCGTGATGCAACTGCCGTTGTCCGCAAATGCGGGCCGGAATTTGGCTCCGAGAACGATAGTAGGGGCTATTTAAAGGCAGTGTTTACGATAAAAAGCGCTATTTTACTTTCCGATGTTTTTGAGTAGGCAAGTTCACAAAGTAGAGTTTAAAAAGGAAAAGTCCCCATAAACTTCTCAAATTATAGAGAAAAAAATCAACAAGAGAAACGCGCGAAACGCATTTTCACACCTAAAGCAGGGATGAGTGTATACGTATGTTCATCGTCAAGCCTATATGCCTTGTTGGAGAGTAAGCCTCGCGCTATGTTGGAAAAAAGCTCTCGATTTTAATTCCGGGAGTCTTTTCGATTCATTCATGAAATCGAAATGGTTGCTTTCATTTCATTTATGAAGGCTGAAATGTTCGGTTTTCCGATTATGTGGATAATTATAAAAAACTTTGTCTTATAGTCGGTCAATTGGAGAAATCGAAAAATTCAATTTCTCGGATATTCGCTCGTTTCGTGTCACAGGACATTGAAAAAAGGTTTGCAAATAGATCTATGGAATATTTGGAAGTTTGTTCAAATACGCCGAGAACTTTTCCGAATATTAATACCAAACAGATGGAGTAAGGTTTTTAAAGTTGTTCACTCATTCGAAATTTTCAAAAATTCCTTTTTTGAAATTTTCATTCAACCGGGAAATTCAAAAAGAGATAATTGAGTTACACTTTCTTTTCCGTAAGTTTCAAAAAAGCAACATTTTCAAACTTTATTCACTTGAAACTGTCTGACAGAGCCCACTTCAATTTAGCAAATTTTGAGGTGCTCTGGAAATGCAATATTCTTTCATTCATTTGAAAATTAGTGTAGAATGACCATGCCTACTGGGTTGCGATACCATTGACAACCACGCATGCCTCGCCCACATTCCCTCGCGCTTGCTGCGCTCTCCACCCCACCTTCTGCGCCGGAGACACAAAGAAAGAGACGCTACCATTGTGACAGCGACTGCCATCTCTCGTATTATTGGGGTTTCGACGTATATTTCGGCAAGCACAAATGGTTTCCTCTTGCTGTTCGGAAAAGTAAATCAGTGAAAGTGCAGTAACAAGGACAATTATCAACACATGAACATTTTCAACCAAGTAGCAGTCCTTTCCAAAAAGCCTAGGGTTTTTCCATGTGAAATACCACAACGGTTTCTTTCGGGGAATTGGAAATTTCGTCCACGGTAATCGGTTTTCACGGAATGCTTTTTAATCTTTGTAGGTTCGGCTTTGTACACGTTCCTGATGTTCTTTTCTGTTGGAGCGTTTCCGCCAGCAGCAAAACGCTTTTGCTTGGAAAAACCTGTTTAGCTAGAATTGTTTATTTTTTCTTGGAATTATACATATACGTCAAATGCGATATCGACGAGAAATCTTCACGATTAGCCAGTCGGTATCATTTGATTTGATAAACAGTAAGTGGCCAACTTGTTCACCACTTTCCATATCCCATCTCATCGAAAGCCTGTTTTGGCGATTTGATTCAAAACTCTAACCTGATTATCCGGTTATTCGCAGTTTGCTGTATCACTATCATAGAAAAGGTGTGGTTCTGAAAATGTTTTCTCCACTTCCATAGTTAAGCTTTTTGAAAAACAACCGCTTCGCATCTACGATTGTTATAATACGACTGCGAAAAGCGATGAAATAAAGGGATTCATCCGATAATTAGTAAGTAACCAACTTATTAACCGGTCCTTCTGTACCACCGCAATGAAAAAAGCGCAGCCTAAAACGCCTTCAAAGGCAGCATACACGCTCGTAAACGTGGTTGGGGTTACAATGTGAATCAAACCGTATGGCTTACAACACAATGCCTACGCATTTTGAAGTGTCAAAAATGACCCACAATGCCGCTACATAAGTTATGTAGAAGTTAGCCCCGCCCTGTACTTTCACACCCCCTGTATTTGCTCTTTTGCTCCAACGCAGGGTTGCTGGGTCATCTTCGCCATCAGTGACGTGTGTGGTTCACTTGTTAGGCAACCTACTAAAAGTACCAACGGTGAATATGACCGAGCAACCTTGCGTTGCAGGAAAAGCGCAAATGCAGGGCGGGGCAAACTTCTAACTCATGCAGCGGCGTTGTTGGTCGTTTTTGACACTTCAAAATACGTAGGCGTTGTAATATGGCCATAACATCCTATTTCCGTAGTTATATCAATCACGTTTTCGAGCGTGTATGCTGCCTTTAAGCGGATTTATTCGAGAATAGATTACTTCATATATCCAACCCTGGTTGTCAACTATGTTAAGGGGGCCACTGAAAATTTATTCATGGAAATTACAATTTCAGATATCTGATAGCATTATCGATGATCGCATGGAAGTCCTTTCCTTTTCTGAAAGCTGCATCTTTCACTCCTTTCTGAAATGCTGAGTGCACCCCCCCCCCTTCTTAACTAGGATTGCTCCCATCCTTGTACTTTACGGCCATATCTGTGAACGATCCCATTCCGCGGAGACGCAGAGATAGCCAGTTTGCACTTTGACTGGCCGAGAGAGTGCCAGGCCGACTGGCACTGCCTTTCTTTTCGTCCTCTGCGCTCATCATACTGACTAGGACACCCCGCGTGCCGGGTTGTCAATGCTCCGAAGACCTGCCTACTGTGCACTGTACCTATGGGATGAATTCTGAAATCTCAGGCAGACTCTGAGGAGCACCCGAAAATTGTAACAAATAACATTGTTTCGAAGATCGTGGTTGCTGCAGCTTTGAAACCGAAATCTCGAAGAATACAAGAAGCGTAATACGCGGAGACGTAAGAGCACCAGCAAACGATCAAGATTATATTAGTTAATCTCACAATATAAAAAAGAATTATCACGTGGGATGGGAACTAATATTAAGGCAATTTTACTTCACAAGGTGCACACCCACGCCGCTTCGCGGCGTACTTGTGGTCGTGCTTCAGGATCTATGGATTATTTAAAGTGCAGGGCGGTGCCTCGCTGTGCTCAACAGCCTTAAAGGCATCGTATGCGAAAAAAACGGTGTCTTATTTTTCTATGTTTTCGAGTAGGCAAACTCTTGAGGTAAGCCATAATAGCAAAGGAACCACAAAAAACTCCTGATTTGGATGAACACGTTTAAAAACTTTTTGAAAAGTTGACTTTCCACCCCCTTCGTCAAATTCGGTGTGTCCAGTGCAATAAGTTTTTCTGAACGTCTGAAGTGGTTTCACGCTTTAAACTTTCTGAGTGAGAAAATTTCTTTTGCCTTTCTTCTACCAAAATCACTTAAAAATGAAAAGCTTCTACTGTGAAAATTTGGATGATAAGTGCTAGATGGCTGGTGAGAACTGGTGGGGAATCCTCATCTTTAACCCATTCCAACCTCATAACCCTACGTTTTTGACGCGCCAAAGTTTACCGGTGTGATCTATCGGCCTCATTCATGAAATTGAGCCAAAAAATAGAGGGTGGTTTCCAGCGCGAACGATGCCTTTAAGCCCGTACAGTACCGCACAATTTTTTTGCAGAAAAAGCATTTGCGGCGTTTTCCGAGCTCACAAAGCGCTGCATCGTCATACCTTGCTTCTCAGGTCCGGAAAGTACCAGAAAATTCTGGCAGATTTCCGAAATATTTTGCCCTCTGTTAGTGGTAATTTTCACGTAATCTGTCAGAATTTTCCCGTAATCTGCCAGAATTTCTTCAGTAATCTGTCAGAATTTTCTGGTAATCTGTCAGAATTTTCCCGTAATCTGTCAGAATTTTCCCGTAATCTGCCAGAATTTTCCGGTAATTCGCTAGAATCTTCCGTAATTAAATGCACTGTTCACGGAAAACTTCGTCCTGTGTTTTCACTGAAAATTGAGGGTAGAAGCCCCCGAAGCAGAACAGCTTTGAAAAAACGGACCTGAACGCACTCTCAGATGCAGAAAACCGGCTTCGAAAGATGATCCACACAGCAAGGTTGGCCCTTGGGTTCAGTTATTGCAGTCATTAGCGTCACAGCTCTATCACTGCCACATCTTGATCTGCTTCTATCAGCAGCGTTTTTTTATTAAAATACGCAACGGAATTCTTGTAAGGCCAAAAGCTGACGAACCGTTGCGTATTTTAATAAAAAACACTGCTGATAGACGCAGATCAAGATGTGACAGTGATGGAGATGTGTCGCTAATGACTGCAATAACTGAACCCAAGGGGCCAACCTTGCTGTGTGGATCATCTTTCGAAGCCGGTTTTTTGCATCTGAGAATGCATTCAGGTCCGTTTTTTCAAAGCTGTTCTGCTTCGGGGGCTTCTACCCTCAATTTTCAGTGAAAACACAGGACGAAGTTTTCCGCATATAGTGCCTCCAAGTGGAAACCCCACGTAATTCTCAACTATATCTACCTCCGTAATCCAGCACTCGTCGAGTGGCCGCTATTTCACCAATTTTCCTCCTTGATGAACCAGCGTGCTATTTCCACAATTTCAATAGTTTAACTACATGACAGAACAGACCCGTTTCTCCAACAAAATTCATTCAACATTTCAACAATGAATTTCTCCATATTTTCTTTACAGCATTCATAACATAGCACAAGCTTCAGTCAAGAAAGGGGACATAGTTTACAGATTCAGAAAAAAGCACACATAAGTGGATGGCGTCTAGGTAAAAGTGCTGCTTGCTAATTCTATGCGCCCGGATACTAAGGCATTTTACAGACACTACGTTGTATTTCGAGAATCAGATGCATATGCAGGTTTACTTGGACTATGACGTAGACTAAATCACACCTACATCCCAAATTGACCATCTGTTCCACAAACGCAGTGTTGAGGCGAATGCGTGAGGAATAATCACAGTCTCACATACCGAGTTTGGGACTTTGGAGGCTAAGCGGAGGGGATCTGAGATGAATTCGTGATCTTTACCCGCGAGAATTCTGCGAGTCCGCCATGAATCGACCACGATCCAGTAATCGTGGAGATGATGTGCATTGAGGGAACTAGGTTTTATTTAGTCTTTGGCTTAGTTCATGTAAACCTGCCCATGTGTTTGATCCTTTAATTATAACTTAGTTTTCGTACAATGCTCAAGTAACCGTGCATCCATAATTGTGGAGCACTGCACTCTCGTGGACCTAATTTACAACTCCTCAAATAGCAGGCTCCAACTTCTAATCAAATACTACATCTACTCGTCACTTAACAGCTAATCAGTTCAGCACCAACAAATCCAGACGACCTTGGCATCAGAGTAGAGAACCCTTCTTCAGCTTTCGCCGTTCATAATCGCTGAAATTTTATAATCATAATCGTCTAATAGTTCGAAACTCGGCAAATGGACATCAAATTCGCATTCACCACCACGAATAACCCCCGCATACGAATTTTGAGTCAGATATGAGACCTTGATCAAGATACCGTAATATGTAGAAAATCGGCAACGGACATCAAGTTCGTGTTGAGCACATCAAATTACCCCCAGAAAATGATTTTGAGACACATCTATCGAAGAAATCCGGGAATCTCTGAATAGACGTTTTGCCCTCAAAAATTTCCCCCGCTAGGATGCTTTGAGCGAATCAAGGCAAAACTTTGGAAAATTGACAAATAAACGCCCGATTCGTGGTCAGCGCACCGATAAATTAAGTCGAATCTGGAACATTTTTCTGAAGCGCTTCCAGAACCCCTAATAAGTAGTTGCCCAACCGAAAATCCGTACATGTCCAAAACGCAATAAGTCTGCGCAAAGTTCGGAAAATGTGCTTTACCCAAACTTGGCTCAGAGTGGTTGCTTTGGGCGCTGAACACGATTATGAGATTCGTTCCCAGATTTTCGAATGTTCACTGCGCGTTTTGGAAGGTACGAAAAGCCAAAAAACAACCGTTTTGGGCCTATAACTTCTCGGAACCAGCGGCTCGGGACATGGTACTGCGCAGTTTTACTATAGATTCCCAAGAGATACTAGCAATACAATTCGTTTCTGCAGAACCGACCTACGCATTGTATACTTCCCTTCTATACATAAGTAATTGACGCCAAAAAGAGAGGATTCAAGAAAATACCATAACTTTCCCGAAATGCTCTAGATCCGAGTCGACTGGGAATGCAATATTTTCAAAATGCCACACTGCAAAACCGACGAAAATTTTAAATAGTGCAATATTCACAACATTTTATTGCCTTTTAAACACCATAAACGGTCAAACCCAGTCAGAAATGAGCGCATCCCTTAGCGTCGCCAGGAAGGAAATCTCGCTTTTCGGGCAGAGTTTTTCACCACACCCTCGTCAGTAGTTGTCTCGCCAGAAAATGGTTAAGTGATCCTACTCAGGCAAACTGGGGCGTCGACAACAGGTTGATAAGTTGTCATCTCATAAACCGCTCCCCTGTTGACAAGTTATATCGCGCGTATTGTCAGCCTGAGACCAGCCCGTTGCCCAGCGACGTCCGCCTGTTGTCGGGCTATTGACAACTTGATGTGTCGCGTTTAGCGGCCTATTTAGCAGCAGTTCACATCCTACAGGACTGTTTCATCTAGCTTAGGTACCACTTTTTACCGACACGCGTCGTGGTCGGCACGCCGACACGCGTCGCGGTCGGCACTCCGACACGCGTTGCGGTTGGCATTCCAACACGCGTCGCGGTCGGCACACCGACACGCGTCGCGGCTGGGTCGCCCAGCCTCCACTGGGGTCACCACCGTATAGGCGGGACCTCCAGATGCTGGGCGGGGCCAATGTACCGCAAGCTTGGGTAATTGAACCGGCTGCGCTCTAATCATTCACAGCATGCCTGAAAAATGCGTCGTATACATCCCTCGTATCTAGAGCGTTGGCTGTGCAACAGCTCGACATCGACCAGAGCATAACTCGCGGCCACGGCCCCGCCGAATATCGGCGCGTTGGCCACCGGTGACTCATGGTGGGCGGATCAACCTGTTGTCGACGCCCCAGTTTGCCAGAGTACTCAAGGCTCTGCTCTCAAACAGAGTCAAGCGGGTCGGAGTGCGTAATTTTTCGAAATCAGAGCGACCCCACCACCATCAAAATTGTTTCCAAGATTTTTTGCGACCCCCCTCCCCCGTTGCAAAATTTGGCAACCCCTTGGCTTTGCTCTCAAATCACTCGATATTGTAGTTTACGGTAGATAGAAGTGGCTAAATTAACTGAATCAACATGTAAATCTCATTCACGGCTGGCGGTGTGGTAAGCTGATGAACTGCGCTTTTTCCTCGGCTTGAATCGACTAGCAGGCCGGCGCACGCGACCACCTTCACCAGCCGCGGATGAGATTTAAATGATTTTTTTTTCTAGAAGAAACAAGCCACGGACTCTCTGAGAGCATATGTTCGCTCGCGGTCAAGGTTTGCAAGTCTGAGCGCCTTGAAATATTATTTTATGACTCCCACCCTAATTTTCATTTCTTGACGATTATACGTATGTCTAGGCTCAGTAAAACGCGCATGATTTGGCCTTTCAAAACCACACTCACTCTTCGATTTTTGGTAACAAAGAACACATCCGAATCAATGGCTCATCATTTCATCGAGCTTTTAGTGTTTCTTCCGTGTTAGATCTCATGACAAGTCAAATGCATAGAGTATTTCACGTCTTTTAACAAGCTTCTCACAAATATTACTATGCCAAATAATAAACCTCCCGTAGCGAAGCAAAACAGTTAGATAATTTCATTTCATTTTAGCGAAGGTTTCCTTCAGAGATAAGACGAAGAAAACACGCCGTTCATGGCCTTTCTGCCGATTTCACCTGCTCGGCACTTTAGGACACTCCAACTTGGGTCCCGACCAGGGCTGTGCGGAAATCTTTTTTAAGATTTTCGGAAACGGAAACGGAAGAAAAATGGCTGAAAAACGCCGGAAACGGAAATCCGGAAACGGAAGAGAACGAAAAAATTGTAGTATCCTTCAATGATCAGTTTCGCCGCTACTCATGATTTGCAAGTGCCCTTCAATATTCTGTGATTTCAATCTACTCGCTCACGCACTCGTGGGGTTGCGCTTTGAAACAACAAGCGAAATCGAGTACAAAGAGATTCGCGGCATAATAGGAGGAGGTGCTGCTGCTGCTTCTCCAATTGTGCTGCTAATAAGTCTGGTCGAGCAGCTCCTCCCCTTGTGTGATTCTTTTGGTGCTGAGTTCATCTCCTCTATTTATTATTCTAGTGCGAATGAACAGTGTAGGACCTTGTTCTACGACGGTAAGGGTCCGTTATAAAAGTCGCTATAAGGCGCCCAATCCCGCTGAGAGGGCAGTTGGCCATTCGAAGTCCGCCCAGATGGTGATCTCGAGTCACTTCGTGGACATAAAATTTGGGTGCCGAGAAGGTCGTCCCCTTTTCTGAACTCGGAAAGAGCCCCTCTGTGGCGGACATTGGCAAGGTTGCCCTCTTTGCTGAATGCCGTGATTGGGATCGTACCTTACTAGTAACTACCGTAGAGGTTATGACAGCCCAAAATCTCTCTGGATTCACCTAACAGGCTCCTGCTAGCTGATAGTGAGGGTTGCGCTCCAGAGCCGACACCGAATTCAGCCCCTCGTCGTCAGCAATAGGTGCTACTAATTGCAGCAGAGCTGGAAATGAGGAGAGGGCAAAACCCAGTACACGCTGGCAACACATGCTGCTGACAACTAAATGAATGACGAATGACCTGAATGACGTCACAGGTGGCGTCGTAGCCCAGTCGTCCAGGCACCCGGCCGGGGCAGAGTTGTGACTTCGGGACCACCCGGCTGTAGAATCTGGAAAGTTCACATTCAGGAGCATATATGGACTTCTTTATGGGTTTAATTCCCTTGAGAATTGAATCGCCAATGGCTATGAAGGGGTCGATTTCGGCTGGTCAAACTGTATAAGAGGAACGCCTCATGAAAGTGATTAACCACCGGAGGCCGGCTGGCGTGACGCGTGCGACGCAAATCTGCGGCGCGCGCATTGAGCACGATTGGAGCACGATTATACATTCGACCAGCATCTTCTACAGGCGAAACGAGTTCTAGCTCTGCGTAATACTCAACTGACGAGCCTCGGGAAGTAAAATTAATGCAATACGTGATATGAACACTGAATTTCATACTTCTCTCAGGCTAAGAGGCTCTTCCCATTACAGAATCAACATCACTAACAAGGGAGGGTCGCACACATAAGATTGAGTTTCGAGATGCAACTGTGATATGTTCGAGGGGGAGGGTAGTAATCCAATATTTCGGACTCAGAATCGGCTAACTGCCGCAGAGATTTACGGGAGATTTGCAAAAACGGACATTTCCAAAGCTTTGCCATGAGAAAACGGGTACGTGAATGACAATTTTCAGAGCTTTCAAATAAATTGGCTTGGAGTAAGCCTAAAATTGGTTTCTAGGAATTTTTATTAGTGCTGATTGCTAATCTGAGACCCGTCTGTCAATGTTTGAAAATTCCATTTGAGTTGGTCCAAAGCTTCAAAATTGGAGAACTTTCGCTGCCCAAACGCGACTTTTGACGATTTCGGGAATGCTGCGATCAAATCGCTTCAAAACTTGTACATAGGGGTTATTCGGTCTGCTCAACACGAATCTGCAACCCGTTTATGAATTTTCGATTAATTACGGGAGGTTACGGTGGGTATACGGTAACTCAGTCAAGGTCTCAGATTTGACGGAAAATTGTACTGTGGGTGGTATTTGGGACGCTGAACAGGAATTTGATATCCGTTTTTCTGATTTTTGAATCTATAATGTAAAAAACGTCAGGTAAAAGGCATTATGACTACCGCATCCCACAGTAACCCTAAGTCTGGCGGAGAATAGACCCCAGATGAGGGTTTAGCGCCCTATATAACCCCCAGTTTAAAGTTTTGAGCCGAATCCGAGACTTTCGTTATGAACGCCCTGAAAATTCCCTGATACCCTTACCTTTTAATGACGTAATGAAAATGTCGTTTTTGGAAATTCTTCCGCCGTTTAGGAAATTTTTAAGCACGGGTCATTTGTTTAAGGTCACAGACCCACAGCAACGACAGCATGGTTTTCCAAATCGACACCGGTAGGTGGCAAGCCTCCCTTGTAGCAGAACCCACGAGACCAATCTCAGCAGCTGTTAAAAAGTAGTCTATTGCTCCTCTGCTGTGCTCGATGTATCTTCTTGAGACGATTCTCGCTATCAAGTATTAGAATGTGTGAAAAGCATTGAGAGAATAAAGAACATTGAATATTTTCTAATGAATTGTTTTTCATGCTATTTCTAAGGCAGTGAGACTAAGCCTACAGTTGAAAACCTCGAAAATTACGAGTACTACCGGAGCTTTCATGGGTAATGGCATTACTAATGGGTGTAATTCACGAGGTTTTGCTCTGCAGAAATGTTTCTCAAATCCATCAACCAAATCATCCAAGTTCCGCTAGGTTTTCCAAGTTTGATGTTGTTACCAACGTGATTTATTCCGACCTCATAGCTCGTTTTCCAAGGTTGAAATGGCTCGATCTCAAGACGGACTGTCATGATGGAGAAAAATAATTTGACTTTCTGCTAACTAATAGTCTAAAATACTCCTCTGTAGTCTTAGGACTGATTAAGGACGGTTTTTTTTGTATGAGTGGAATCACTTACTTGGGAATTGGAAACACATGTTCTTCCTAAACAAGTTCAAAGGATGTTATTAATGGTCTGTTCTATATATATTGAGCTTTTCTTATGCTGTTGAGATTGGTCTGGTGGGTTCTCTTTGGCCGAAGTTATACTACTCGCGACAGGCGACCGCGACAGCGCATAGAAGGCATATCGAATTTCGGTCGATATGTATGATAAACAGTGCACCGCTGCGCCTGTCGCGGGTAGTATAACTACAACCTTAGTGATGTTGCTTCTGCAATAGGAAGAGCTGAGACTAGTTTTGCCTCTTGACCTTAGAGAAGTGTGAAATTCAGTGTTCATACCACGTATCGTATTATTTTTGCTTCTCGAGGTTTTTTAGTAGGGAGTTAAAGAGAGCCAAGAGTGTGAAAGTCAAATGACAAATGACGATATGACAAATGAAATGACAAATGACGACAACATGAAGTGACAAATGACGACAAATGACAATGAAATGACAAATGACGCGGATCGATAAGTTGACCCGCCAAAACGTGCGGACGCCAGTTCAAACGAACTCATGCACGTTCAGGAGGACAGTCGTTTCAGGACCAGCGATATTCCTCAGAGTCGGACCCTTTAACGGCTTCAAGCCTTCATTGAGTGGGTAATCTCAGAAAATGAAACAACATATCGCAGCGGGGGGGGGGGGGGGGCGTTGTGATACTGCAACTGACCACGCCCATTTTTTCGTGCCGCAAACACTCCTGATTTCGAAAGGGGGGAAGCCAGGGTAGATGCTCAAATTGCGCGGCTGCACAATAAAATGGGCGTGGCAAAGTGCATCGCACCACAGCCCCCCCCCGCGGCGATAGCACAAAGTTACATGTGATTTAGAAGGCCTGGAACCGTATACTTGCGATATAAATCGCCTAATGTCCTCCATTATTTAAGTGGAGTCTATTTCCGATCATCGCGTGCGTATGCTGTGCCTCCTGTTCCCCCACACTTTCTCGCTGCCTCTGCCCTCGCAGCGCACGCGAAGGAGCAGAGTTTAAGTAGGCTACGAATTAGAGAATCCATGCGTGTTCGCGTGTATATATGCGCGCAACTGTGCGTGTAAATACGCACACACGAACGAGTGCCCGCGTGCGTATAATTGCGCGCGCAAGAAACTGCCCGCTAAAGCGTAATGGTTTGCTCGTGTTTGAATGAGCGCGTGAGTATGCGCACATGCGCGTGCACGTGCATGAGCAACCGTGCTAGCGTGTGTGGGCGCGTAAACGTGAACGCGTAATAGCGCGTTGGTGTGCTTGTGTTTGCGCACGCGTGTGTGCCTGTGAATAGGGGCGCGTATATTAACACAGGCGCACATGCGTGTGCATGTATGCGCGCGCAAACAACTGTGCGCTAAAGCGCAATGGTTTACTCGTGTTTGAGTGAGCGTGTGAGTGCGCGCACATGCGCGTGAACAATTGTGCTGGCGTGTGTGCGCGCAAGCATCAACGCGCAAAAGCGCAAGGGTTTGCTCGGGTTTGAGTGAGCGTGTAAATACGCGCACATGCGCGTGAACATTTGTACAATCGCGAAAGCATCTACGTGTAAAAGCGCAAGGGTTTGCTCGAGTTTGAGTGAGCGTGTAAATACGCGCACATGCGCGTGAACAATTGTGCTCGCGTGTGTGCGCGCCAGCATCTACGCGCAAAAGCGCAAGGGTTTGCTCGCGTTTGAGTGCGCGTGTAAATACGCGCTTAGGCCCGTGAACAATTGTGCTCGCGTGTGTGCGCAAGCATCTACGCGCAAAAGCGCAAGGGTTTGCTCGCGTTAGAGTGAGCGTGCGACTACGCGCACAAGCGCGTGAACAATTGTGCTCGCGTGTGTGCGCGCAAGCATCTACGCGCAAAAGCGCAAGGGTTTGCTCGCGCTTGAGCGCGCGTGTAAATACGCGCTTAGGCGCGTGAACATTTGTGCTCGCGTGTCTGCGCGAGTAAACATTGACGCGTACTAACACGATGATGTGCTTGTGTTTCTGCATGCGTCTGGGCCAGTTCATGAGCGCTCACAAGAGCCCCCGCAAGCGCGCGTACCTGTATAAATGCGCGGTCACACGTGTGCATGCGCGCAAGCGCATACACGTGTTTTCGCAAACGTTCGTAAGTGTGGGCGCGGTGAGCGCATTTGTGTAAGTGTGCACCCAGCTGCGACACGTGACCGCACCCACGCATATCAGGCGTATTGATTTCCGGTAGATATCGATGATTGGCGCTCCAGAGCGTGACCAGTCGTGCGAAGCATGAAGCTGGCCTTAGTGCGCCTGGATGCGCTCGTGCGATTGCTGGCAGGAGCGTATGTGCGTGCGTACATGCGTTTTCAGCGTCGTTTGGGGCTTCCCAATGACAAATTCGGGTTAAAAGGCGTTAATTCCTGGATCTGGCCGATTTCACATTTTTTCTGAAAGATTACGAGAAATTTCTGGAGAATTACGGAGAAATCTTGTAGTAAATGTCCGATAATCTGACAGAATCGGCTCAATACGAAGATTACGGGGGATTCTCCAGTAAGTTTTCCGTAAACTTCCGTAAACTTTTGGTAATTGCACGTTTACCAGTAATTACAGGGAAACTTCTGGTAAAGCTCTGGTAGTTTTCGGACCTGAATTCAAAGTGGTCCGATTTCAATTTTGAAGTAAATTCTGAATCGCTTCCATTGAGCTCTATACGAAAATAATATCTCAGGCCGAAAAAAGTCTACTGAAAAACTAGTCATTTACCAGAGTTGTACCACTAATTAGTGGTAAATGCGATTTTTACCACAAAATTACCACCTTTTCCCGAAGATTTACCACTAATTAGTGGTACTGAAAATTTTCTACTAGATTACCAGAGAATTACCAGTCCATTTCCAGGTAATTCTCTGGAAAAGTCTGGTAAACTACTAGATTTTTCTGGTGATTCAGTAGAGTGGTTTTTCTCCACTAATTAGTGGTGAATTTCTGGTAAAGTAGTGAGCGCCACTGGTGGTTTCCAGGAGCTCAGGTCCGGGCACTACCACAGGTTTACCAGAGGTTTACCACCAATCTCCCGGAATTCGAGTTTTTTTGCCGAATTACCACAGTTTTACTAGAGGAATTCCACAACCTTCTGGACTGCCAAAAAATCACTGAAATTTCAGACGTTTACTACAGAATTTCTCCAAAATTCTCCGTACCAGAGGTAATCTGCCAGAATTTTCCCGATTTTTCGTAAAGTCTAATTTTTCAAGAATTTTGAGCGAAAACGCCAGGAGAAGGAATCTGGCTTGGAAAGTAGCGAGAAATGTGAGCAGGGCATACAGAGTAGTGAGAAGGACGCACAGCGTGCGCGAATTTACAAAAAAAAATGAAAAGGAATCCTGCAGTCAGGAAAATGAGCGGATTTCGTCAACTGAAGAAGCCTAGCAAAACTAATAATGGTAAGTGATCGTTGATAATGGGGTGAGGCGCGCATAATGGTGCTCAGGTGTCGGTTATAGGCGAGATTGATTGAAATGCGATAAAACTTAGTGAAGGTACATACCAGAAAATCTCTGGGCTTGTGGTAAATTTCGTAGAGGGTACGCCGTACGTGTTGTAAGAGTGCGATGCGTGTAGACCCTTTTTAGAGTCAGGCCAGTGTTCTGCACAATGTGGTGACTTAGATACAAGTTGACGCGCGGTGCGATATCGACTGGAACCCGTTGAAATAAGCTAATCGCGCAGCACCGCGCGTTTAGCAGGTACTCTTTTTGCTGTCTCTGCGTAAGTAGTGTTTGCAGAGCATTTCCATCACTCGCGGACCACGCGCGCGGCAAGGGGACACTGTGCGCTGCACATCATACCATGCACGTTTACCGCTGCATGCACGCTTATCGCTGCACGCATAGTTAAGTAATGCTGCAGCGGTGAGCGGACGCGCAGCGCCGCACCATTTTCGGGCGCGGCGCAACACATGTTCCGGCTCCTTATGCATTA
Organism: Aplectana chamaeleonis; assembly: GCA_029168955.1. Classification (NCBI taxonomy): domain Eukaryota; kingdom Metazoa; phylum Nematoda; class Chromadorea; order Rhabditida; family Cosmocercidae; genus Aplectana; species Aplectana chamaeleonis. The sequence goes on from JAPDOI010001521.1 coordinate 127,318, forward strand.
CTACCTGAATAACGCTGCAGTGGTATGGCTCGGTGCAACACGCAGCGCGCGTCACATCCGTTGTTTTGTACTAAAGTTTAATGCCGGCTTTCGTAATGAAGCATCGCATTTTAAAATCGCGTTGTTAGTTATAGTTTTTTTATGAGTGAAGTTTTTTAGTGATCTCATATTTGTTGTAATGCTCGATGCTGACCTCTCGCTTCACGCTCGCTCGTGACTGTCATTATCTTACCAGGATCGGTCTCTCCCACAGAAATCTTTCGAGATTGTTCTTCTAAGTTTCGAGGTTTTTGGAGACTCCCAAGATCATTCTCGGACAATACGCCGAGCAGAGCACAAGCAGTGGATGTGATCGCCGCTTTCTGGTGTGCGGTTTCGTCAAAAAGCTGGTTCAAAACACCACGAAGGATGTGTTAGAGTGCGAATCTCTCCGCGCTGCGTCAAGTGTTCCAAGACGGTTTATTCGGATTATGGGAATACGATGCAAAAGAATGTTCCACCTTCCTTGCTTCACGCGTGCTTACCGCTTCAAGCCTTTTGGCACTGAAACGCACTCTGACGCGCCGCTCGGAGTCCATAGTATAAACGACGGCTAAAAGACGTCACAGAAACAAGCGACGCGATTTATTAAGAGGTGCGCCCCGACGCGACCGTGCGCGGTGGAAGTATAATCATACACCAATGCAGCTGTTCTTCACTCATTCACTTCAATGTTTCCATGATTTTATTGATATTTTGTCATCTTCAAAGTTCATCGTTCGCTCGTGCACGAGATGGAGACAAGCAGTGAATCTGTTTTGGAATAGAGAGTACTTTTTTTCTCGTAATCGCCGTTTTTCATGTCGTTTCTTCCATTTCGCTTTTGACCTAATGGTTTCACGTTTCTGACTTTATTAAATGACATGGCATCGATTTCCTCTCGAATCTGTGGAATCGTATGCTCACGTCTCCGTGAAGGCTAACTTGGCGTTGTTGCGGACACTTTTGACTTTGAATGTTATGATTTTAGTGTTTGATTGAATTCCAATCTCTGCAACGGCCGGTATGTTGATGACCTTTGATCCATAGAGACTTTTTTGACTGTTTCCAATTTGTAGTGATAGTCGCCCGTCGTTGAACGGATCCTAGAAAGAGCCGTTAATCAAAAAGTTCCTTAGGCGTCGTATGTTCACTACCCTTCTGGAGGAAACGTGTCAAACCAGGTAAATTGCGGACGGTGAGTGATATAATCAATTATCGCTTCGACGTGATCGCTGCTCGGTTGGTCATTTCAAACAGCAGCCGACAGCCCGGGGTTCTCCTCCCTGCTTGTGTTTGGCAATTCGCTGTTACTTTTCCATCTCAAATGTGAGTTTTTTCTCTAGTTTTTTTTTGTTAATGTTCATCACCTTAGCAGTGCTTATTTCCAGGGGCCGCAAGCTACTCACCAAAACATAGAACACTGATGGTGAGAGCAACTGCATAAGCTCATCTCTCAGCAACTGCATAAGCTCATCTCTGGGAAAAATTCGAAGTGAGCTCATGCATATTTTTTACTGCCACAAATTGCACATGGCGTAGTAAGCGTGCCATAAACTGCAACGGTGTAGTAGCCCACAACACGTGCGCTTTTACGCGCAAGTACAAATAGCGCGCTACAACTGCTGACTTTGCCGAATTCGCTCATTTCCTCATCATTCGTTTTCAGCTGATCGAAAAATGCATCTTCTATGTTACCTTTGTGCCACTTGTGTGACTGGAACACACAAATGATGAGGGTCTAACAGAATGCTGAAAAATCCGAATCTTATACTATTAGCTTGGCTTGAAAGTTCTGCAATCGTCTAAAGCAAGGCTGTAAACTTGGTGTTTCATGAAATTTAGGAACGTTAGAAAATTCTATTTTTTGGCTCTTCTAGAATCTTTTTGTTCTATAAAAATTAGCAAGAATCAGGGAAACAAGACCTGCTCGTAGCCTCTTTTGTTTTCAAGGATAACATAGAATTACTTGGATGGAAAGCATCAGTACGAATAAAAGGCTTAGGTTCTGCTCTCTTTGATGCCTTAAACGCTTTTCTGTACATGTCTAGAGAAACATGCGATGTCCCACGAAAGCCTGAGGACTAGCCTGACACGAAATTCGAAGAACACTTTACGCACTACTTTTGCTGGTGATGCTTTGGTATGGCTGTAGCCTGGGGCCGCATGCATCAACGCGCCGGGTTGGGGCAGGGGCAGGGCAGTCGGTACCTTTGACCATCGCAGTGCGAGGGCAGTAGAACATCTGAACAATCGTGCCCCAGCAGTGTTTCCCGCTGCTCTAGCTGCCCCAGCCTCCTAAAGAGTCATCACCAGTGCCTAAGGCAATTTAGACTAATGATTGCTCAATCAAAGGGAAAGAAAGTGCTTTTGACGAAAGTAGAATGCCCAAGTTATCGCCATAATTATGATACTCTGAAATCAAAGTTTTAACACCAATTTTTTCTCATACTTGCTCCTACTACTGTAAAGTTTCCAGGAGCGCGGGGATATATGGTAACTGTGCCTTCAAGCTAAACTCTGTGTGGACGTCGAAAACGGTGTCACCGGAGTGCCACTGTAACTACTTTGCATGTCTGTGCCTATTGTGGTGCGCGCGAAGCGATTTGGTTTTGAATCGGCCACGCGCGCAACCCCTTTTTCGAAATCTCAGTTCAGAGTGAACGCAGAAATTAGGGCTAAGTTGCATTGAAAAGAGCGTCAAAAGTTGGGTATGCAACCCAAAAATGGTTTGGAACGGCTTACTGGTTTTCGAGAAAAAATTGAAAACCCGCTCGTTTTTGTTGTTAATCTACTTTTTTTTTCAGACGGCGTTCACGATCTTGCGGGTACACTTGAAATTGAGCTAGGAAGCTCATTTTTGGACAGGAGACTGGAAATGGGTGCAGGTCGCTCCTATTCCATTTTGAACTTGATACCTTAACTTTGAAGGGTACCTCAAAATCGTGGGTTTACATACTAAATTAGCCGTGGAGCACGAAAACTGCTTGTACATGATACGGCTGTGGAGACCAAGGTGTGGGGTGGATCTGCAGTCAGCTAACACAGGTCGACGGAGGTAAGTACGGAACTTGTCAGAATTCGTACTCGTGACACGAAATTGATCGATAATCAATATTATCGATTTTCGAGCTTTTTGCAAAAAATGCGGCGTGGAGTGGTGATTGCTGATAGGATTTGTTTTCTTGGTAGGGAAATTTCGCTCAATAGTCATTATCGATAAGTACCAATCAATAATATTGATTTTTATTGCCTGTTGGACAAAATGCGGCAGTGATTTTTGATTGTTGATGGCTTTAAGTCACTTGTTCGGGAAATTCTTCTCACCATGCAAGATCAAATATTAATTATCAATTATATCGAGTTATCACATGTTGCTCGAAATGCAGCAATAAGTGGTATTTTTTATGGTTTTGGGTCATAGGTTACAAAAATTGTACTCATACGACAATATCGGTTGTCAGATGTTTCATCATTCCAAAATGGAAATTGTGGAGCAAAATTGGAGTCAGAAAGGGAACCTTCGGGAAAAATATGTGAAATTTCTGAAAATTTAGCTTCCTGGCAAAAATAACGATTTGGTAATGATAAAAAAAAAGTTTTAAAAATGTCTTGAAATATCTTAAAGAGATTTGGCGTAAAATAGCCTGAAAAAGGTAGGAAATGAAGTGAAATAACCAAAAATGTGATTTGGTGGTCGATCATTTCAAGAGCTTCTCCGTTAAACTTATCAAAACAAAATCATGCGCGCAACGGAAACTTTAAGCCATTTTTGAAAGCTGCAATAAGGGAATCAGCATAGGTCAAGCTAGGTGAACGCAACGTTCCATTCCATATCGTGCTTGATTTCGTTTTGATAAGTTTAACGGAGAAGCTTTGAAATGATCGACCACCAAATCACATTTTGGTTATTTCACTTCATTTCCTACCTTTTTTCAGGCTATTTTACGCCAAATCTCTTTTTTAAGATATTTCAAGACATTTTTAAAACTTTTTTTATCATTACCAAATCGTTACTTTTGCCAGGAAGCTAAATTTTCAGAATTCTCTTATGTATTAATACACAATATATCGTTGCGATTAGAAGAGACTAGTTAGCAGTACTAGAAGCTGATAAATTCACTAAGATGGTAAAATCGCTCCCGTTTTTTTTTGCTGATCACAAGAATCATTTCTTGGTATAGGTCTATAGTATGCTTTTACATTTTCAGATTTTTTTCGATTATTCGACTTTTCGAATAATTCGCAATTTTGACGTACTCGAATACTCGACTTTTCGAATAATTCGGGATTTTTAACTTTTCGGATATTCGACTTTTCGAATATTCGAAGTCGACTTTCAATCGAATGATTTTCGAATCATTCGATTCGGTCGAATATAGTGTATAGTGCATAATGCGGGTGTTTTTGCTCTTTTTGTTGACACTTTCTATTATCTGTGTGCTAGTTATTCTGTGTACTGATTGAACCGTTGCTTTCTGTCTAATAGTTCACGTATTTGATAACAAAAATGTTCATAAAGTTCTTTGCCATGATTTTTTTAATTTGCAACATCAGAGATGTACTAAAGTAGGAGTCGAACACGAGTGTGGAACAAAATTATTCAAGCGAGTGAAATTTGAGGAGAACGAGTAAAATACTAGTATGTTTTAGAGAGCAGAATACCAAAAGGTTCGAATCCAAATTTTTTTTGCCGTACAACATGATGAGAGAACACAATGTGCAGGATGAAAAATGGGTCGAGCTTGAACAAGCTCACTGAAATTGGCTCCTCAGAATGTGCCAGTATTGTGCAGCTTTGTTACAGGGGAATTTGCCAGTTTTGGGGAATAACCAGTACTCGAGCTGAACTGTAGCTTTCTTGCGTAAGTCGTGTTTTCTGCATTGTCGCCATCCCCTCGCGGTCTGATAGCATTTTGAAGTTCCGGGTCCTGTATAACACGAAGTTTTATAAATTTGGGCATGAACAATTAAGCTCGAAACGGGCTACATTGCAATGAAGCTCGATGGCTTGAGCTTCATTGCAATGCAGCCCATCTCGAGCTTCATTGATCATGCCGAAATTTGGAAAATTTTGCGTTATACTGGTCACGAACACTTGCAAATGCTATCAGATCTTAGTGCATGGCGAAAATGGAGAAAAAACGGCATTTAGAAAAGAATACCAGAGAGTTCTAGTGGAACACTGGAGAGTTCCAGAAGATTACTGGAGATTTTTGGCAAATTACGTTAGAATTCTAGCAGAATACCAGAGAATTTTGCCAAAATTTCTCCCTTTTTTGCCAAATTTCTCTGGTAATCTACAAAATTTTGATGGTAATCTCCAGACCTGAGGAGATATTGCTTCTCGTCGAGATCATTCAATCGCGAGGACTGAAATTGCACTGCTACGCGGCTGCCGCGTGGATGTTTTGCTGTGCGAATTATAGCGACGATACGTTGCTCCGGAATGGCTTTAAGACGCTATTCGTACACTACAACGCCAGCGCATCACGAGCGTGACGTGCGGGAGTGTCGCTCGACGACGCCTGACGACAATACAGCGCAGGACGCGCGTGATGCCAGCTACGCATGGGTGCGGTAATGTGTCGCGGGAAGTATGAAATCGGCAATGCCGGTATACACACACCCGCATGCACGCACCACGCTTACACTCACGTGCGACTGCCAAAACACATTCATGCGCTAGCGCGTGTATATAAGCGCACGCACGCACGCGCACGGCGTATATATCCATGCGCATGGCTCGCATGTACACGCGCACACTAACAAATATGCGAAAATCTATGCACGCTAACGGATGCTCATGCACTCGCATGCTAGCGCCTGTACAGAAGCGTTCCATAGCACTCTAACGGGTGCACAGACACGCGCGCACACAAACAAGCACAAATGCTAAGGCACATGTACGCGCATGTGATCGTAATTTTACGCGAGTAAAATCTTCGCCCACGCACACGCGGTTGTGTATATATATACACATATGGCTCGCATAAACATGCACGCACGTACGAATCTGCGCGCATCTACGCGCACTCACGGATATCGTGCTTCGCACGACTGGCTACGCTCTGGAATGTCTATCATTCATATCTACCGTAAATCGATGCGCCTGACATCCATGGGTGCGGTCACAAATTGCGGGAAGTATGAAAGCGGCAGTACTGGTGTACACTTACCCGCATGCGCGCATCACGCTTGCACTCACGCGCGTTTGCCAAAGCACATTCATGTGCTATACACGCACACACGCAGGTATAAGCAAGCGCATGGCTCGTATATACGGGCACGCTGGTCTAAACACGTTCACGTACATGCCCGCTCACGGGGGCTCATGCGCGCGCCTATACAGTGGCGCACACACGTGCACAAACACAAGCCCATTATCGCGCTATTCCGCGTACACTTATACGCGAGCAACCACGCGGGCACATTTGCTAGTGCACGTGCACGCGCATGTTCAGGTTTTTAAACGCCCGCTCAAACACTAGCGAATTCTGGCGCTCTTACGCTTAGACGATTGCGCGTGTATGTACACGCACGCACGCGCGTACACGCGCTCACAAACTGGATCAAATCCTTGCATGTGAACAGATGCGCGCAGTGTAGACATGGACACCCAAGTGCGCAAGCTACAGCACTCGCATGTAAGCGTGCACAAGCATGAGCATATTCTAGAGTCCTTAAGAGTGCGCAGTTGTGCGTGTATATACATACACACGCATGCGTCCTCTAATTCGGAGCCAATTTTTTTCTGCTTCTTCGCGCACCTGTGCGCAGCGAGGAAGTGTGGGGGAGAAGGAGACGCAGCATACGCGCCGGGCGCACCCGCTGAACGGAAATAAGTTCCACTCAAAAATAGACGCCATTGGCCGATTTATGTCGGAAGTATAAGGTTCCAGACCTTCTATAGCATTCATAACTTGGTGTTAGCACAGCGGGGGGGGTGGCGTTACGATGCGATGCACTTTGCCACGCCCATTTTACCTGGGTTTTCTCTTCCCTTCCAAAATCAGGAGTTGTTGCGGCACGGGAAAATGGGCGTGGCCAGGTGCGATACCACAGTGACCCCCCGTTAGGATAGCACCCATAACTTGTTTCCCTTTTCTGAAATTACCCATCCAAGTACGGCTTGAAAGAGATAAAGGGTCTGACTCCGAGGCATGCCACCATGCAGTGGATTGTCTCTGGCAAACGTTGGCTAGACGCCCCATAGTACCGCCCACTTTTTGAACTCTAGCGCAACTTTCACCATAATAGCCGACGTCCGGGTGTGACGTCATTATGGTGATTTTTCCATAAAAAAGTAGCCTGATATCAAGCTACATCTCCACAGCGAAAAGTTACGTGAATCGACGTGTGGCGACGTGAGGCTACGTGCCAATCGGCTCTTTGATCGATTTTATTTTTATCACCGGCATCCGATTGGATTGACCTGTTTCCTATTTTGATTCTTCTGTCTTGCTTCCTTACTATTAGCTTGAAAAAGGCAATTATTTTGCATCTTCGTCAGAATCTCGCTCACGTGGGATATTATGCTCCAAACATGGCGGATATTGACGGGAGCTTGCGCGTGTGGTATTTGAAGCACCTTTCCCTTATTTTCAGCCGGTTGAAGTCAGGCTCATTTTGTCAAAATCTCTTTATAACTCCTATATTTTATCGTGAACGATCGCTCCGGTGCTTGCTTTGCCCGTACTCATCTGAGCGATATAAGCTTTACGTACAGTTAGATCCGTCGCTTGTTTCCTCAAGAAAAAACATTTAAATCTTACCCGTGGCTGTCGCGAGCGGTCGAAATCTCACCGCCTGCTGCTCTTCACTCGGCCTGAGTCGATTAGTTGCCCGGCGTACGCGACCGCCGCGCCAGCCGCGGGTGAGATTTAAATGGTTTCCCTCGAGGAAACAAGCAGCGGAACTAACTATATCTATTCATTTCCGCTCCGACGGATCTTCATTCTATGTTTTTGACACACGCTGATATTCTTCCGGAATACTGTTATCATATTAATCCATCTGATTTTCTTGCATAAAATTGAAGATTGCCTTCCACTTATTGCAGAAATTCACCCGCATTGAGCTATTTTTTGGTTTGCCACAGTTTCTATGTGTATATTTGCGACAGGGCTGTGCGTATATTGAAATTTGGTTACAGTAAATTGCAAGTTTCAGAATACTCGCAATTATTAAGTGATAATGATAATTAAGCCCGCAGACAGCCCTTAACCCATTCACGACCACGCCTAATTCTGGGTGACTGCACGTTCGGACCACATACAATATTGCGTTACAGTACGCAAGCTCGAATGGCACGCCACCGAAAGTCGATTTTCGTTTTTCATGTTCCTAGTGAAACTTTTTATGAAGTAAATATTGTACCAGGTATCCCGCTCATAGAACTCTTTCTATCATAAGAAAAAACTGCCTGAAATCACGGTCATGGTTTGGTCATGGTTGATGAAAAAGTTTAAATTGAAGAAAATCGATGTTTCGGGGTCATGGTAGTGGCACGTTTTTAGATGAACAGAACGGGATTTCAATTCAGGGCTCCTGCTGACAAAGCTAATAAATGGTAGTAAAAGAGAAAAGATTTCATTATGCGCTCGCGAAATCGTTTTTGCCACGATTTTTTTGTATTGAGCCCCAGCTATTTTCACAAGCGTTTGAACATTGTGCTTCTGTGAAGCTGCTGACGGACCACGATTTCCGCAGTAGAGTCTAGGACAGCTTAGACATTGAACAGGAGCCAGCTAGCGGAATCGTCCTTGTGGCAGAGAAATCGATTTTTGGAAAGCGTGTCCCACCAGAGGGACACGCGGTGCTCAATCAAGGTCCAGAGCTGTGCCACCCCAACTTATAGGTACAACATGCCTGTGTTGCTAGATATGAACGCTTCTTAATATTCGTGAAATTCCGCTCTGGACGGAGCGTTTTCGCCTTAACCCAATATTATACCTCCATTCTGCGACTGCGACAGGTTCACTCATCTGTTACGAATCGTTTCGGAAACCACACTCTCACCTTGAAAAGAGCTGTCGCGGGAACACTTTACATGCGCCGGCCACTTCGCACGGTTGTACTTGGGCGTTAGGACCCGAGTAGACTCTCGCCGCTGAAAGACGCGTCAGCATGCAATGGAGGGAGATCGATCGTGCTATGCGGCACCGCATTATCGGAACTCCTCCATTGCCTATTGCCGCACCTTCGCGCGGCGAGACTATATTTGAACCCTTATACACTCAAATGTTAAAACCGTGTGCCTGCAACAGCGTCGGAGTGATTGGCCTAGTGCAGATTTCCTCTGTTTTCCCATCCTTTCTTTTGTAGTTATTTCTTTCAATTCTCTCCTGGTGTCTTCATCTTATCTTTAAATGTATGAATCTTATGGCATGCCTCTTTATAGAACTGCACCTGAACTGATTTGATTTTAGATATCACTGAACTACTAACCATATGTATTGTGGTGCGCGCGAAGCGCGCACCAGATTTGGCTTTAACTCGCCCATGCGCAACTTTGCGATTCCGGAATCAGCGTTCAGAGTAACTGTGGAGATGCGGTTTTCTCTCCATTGGAGAGACCGTAAAAAGTCGGTGTACGCACCGAAAAATGGTTTGGAATGGTTTCTTGGCACCCGAGAAAGTGGAGAAAACCAAGTGATTGTGGTCGAAAAACTGTTAATCTCCTTTTTTTCCAGACGGCATTCGCGATCTTGTTGCAACACATAAAATTTAGCTAGGAAGTAATTTTTTTGGCAGGAGGCTGGAAATGGATGCAGCTAGCTCCTATTCAATGTTGGAGCTGAAAGCTCAACTTTAGCGGAACCTCAAAATTGAGGGCCAAGACGGGTAAAAACATGTAAACGTGTTATTGTAAACCATCCGACGCTCACTGAACTTTAAAAATGGACTAATGAAAATCAACACAGCTGATGATAGGCTTCTGCCCAGGATTGTTTCCTCCTTGAGACGGTTGGTGTGAATAAGATTTGAGGAGTGCGCAGGGCGCAGCAGAAAGTGCGCGAGCCTCCAGCGGGAATGCGCAGTACGCCGTAAAAAGTTTGTGGAACCTCAGTGCGAATGCGCAGAACGCTGTAGAAAGTGTGCGGGCCCCAGTGGGAGAGCGCAGGACGCTGTAAAAATGTACGGGACCACAGTGGGAGGTGCAGGACGCTGTAAAATCTACGGAACCACAGTGGGAGTTAGCAGAACGCCGCAGAAAGGGTGTGCGACCGGAACGAGAGTGTGCCGTACGCCGTAGAAAGTCTGCGGGACCCAACTGGAAGTGCGCAGGACGCCGTAGAAAGTGTGCGGGCCCCAGTGGGAGTGCGCAGGGCGCTGTAAAAATGTACGGGACCACAGTGGAAGTGTGCAGGACGCCGCAGAAAGTGTGTGGGACCGGAATGAGAGTGCGCCGGACGCCGTAGAATGTGTGCGAGACCCAAGCGGAAGTGCGCAGGACGCCGTAGAAAGTGTGTGAGACCGGAATGAGAGTGCGCCGAATGCCGCAGAAAGTGTGCGGCCCAAAAGTGGGAGTGCACAGGACGCCAAAGAAAGTGTGCGGGACCCAGTGGGAAAGCGCATGACGCCGCAAAAAGTGAACGGGACACCACTGGAAGTGCGCACGATGCCGTAAAACGTGTACGGGACCTGAGTAGGAAAGAGAGGGTCGTTTTTTTATGTCTGCTGGTCACAATTTTTGGGAGTTATAGTCGTCCGACCACACCGATCGGTAATGATTTAATTATTTACCGTAGGCAAAAGCTTTCACAAAGGTTTTGCCTCTCCAGAATCGCTAAGCAAAAATCAGGTCATAAAGGGAACCTTTGGGAAAAATATTCGAAATTTCCAAAAGTTTAGCTTCCTGGCAAAAGTAATGATTCGGCAATGTTATAACTACAAGAAATATAGAATTCAACAAAATAAAATAAAAAAAACAACTCGAAATATGTTTGAAAATGATTTGGCACAAAATAACCAGAAGTAATGAAAAACTGGGAAATGTAGTGAAATGACCGAAACCGGATTTGGCGGTCATTCGTTGGCCAACTTTTGATAAGTATGTAGTGACTGACGAGCGATTACATTTTACAAGATAATCCGTAAAACTTATCAAAGCGAAATCAAGCGCGCAACGGAAACCGTAAAACATTTCATTGTGGCTGTAATACGGAAATCAGCATAGGTCAAGCTATATGAGCGTAACGCTCAAATCCGATGCGCGCTTGATTTCGCTTTGATAAGTTTTACGGATTATCTTGTAAAATGTAATCGCTCGTCAGTCACTACATACTTATCAAAAGTTGGCCTACGAATGACCGCCAAATCCGGTTTTGGTCATTTCACTACATTTCCCAGTTTTTCATTACTTCTGGTTATTTTGTACCAAATCATTTTCAAACATATTTCGAGTTGTTTTTTTATTTATTTTGTTGAATTCTATATTTCTTGTAGTTATAACATTGCCAAATCATTACTTTTGCCAGGAAGCTCAACTTTTGGAAATTATTATGTTGACTTCACTTCTCTCATCGCGAGTTTTTCACCCAAATCGTGTTCCCTAAATTGATTCCGGGTCATTGTTGCGACGTCGTCTGCAATCGCGCGGCGATGACGCGTGTCATACGTAAGTTGGCGTGATGTATGCCGTAGCACACCTGGCCCTCAGCGACAGCGATGTCGCTCTCCTCTGCTACCACCGCAGGGCTGTCGCAGAGCATAACAATAGCCTTATAAACCTTTGTATCGTTCAACATTAGAAATGCGATGTGTATTAGACATATTCCAGCGATTCTTCGTCAAGTTCAACTGCTAGGATCTACCTATGAAAGTTGATTTCAGCAATGCTTATCGACAGAGGATGCTCGATATCTCATGACAGTCAAGTCTGACCACTAATTTCCTCAAAACAGTGTTCACGACAATCTTCGATTTCGATTATAAAGGCATCGTTCGCGATGGATTTCGTTTTTGAGTTTTCCTTATATAAAGAGAGCTCTAGTACCCTGTGTAACAGCTACACTGAAAGAACCGCGGAAAATCCACCGAAAAAATCCCTTTTTCAGACCGAAAATATCTCTATCGACTTTTGAGAAAGAAGAGTCGATCGTTAGAGACCGCTATTTTGACCAACGATCTCACGATCAAATGAAATTCATCTCTCTTTCAAGTGATTTGTGAATAAGGAAAGGTTAATCGATGTGTATAGAAAAGTCATTCTGCACCTAATCGTATACTATATTCCATCAACTTCCCCTCAGTTGTCCTGTATCAATTGTTGACCAGTTACTTATATAATAGCTGACTGCGAATTGTGCCTGACGGAGGGCCGGCCTCTTTTGACGGAATTTGAGACATTCGACCTCATTTATCTTCACAATAAGGCGTCTTTACCCCAACAAACTCTCCGTACATTCTTGGGTGGGCCCAGGAAACAATTCGGGCCAAAACGACGGTGAGTGGTTTTCAGCGCGTACGCTGAAAACCACTCACCGTCCTTATTCGCTAAATCGATTGTTCGGCTTCCGGGTAGAACTGAGATGTTGAAGAGATTGAGAAAAAACGCACCAGAAGCGCACGAAATCCAATACTCTCACCCCACCTCTTTATTCTCATAGGAACTGTTAGTTCTGACACTTAAATCTTTCGTGGATCCGCCTTTTGCAATTCTCTACACTCTATTGCTCCGCTCTTTCCTTCGAACCCTAACTGATATTGTTTTGCCCAAAATATTCTTCCATTCTCGATTAGCGCTATTTTTCACCGTTGACAACCACCGTAAACATGTTCATCCAACCGGACGTCTAGTACAGGCCAGATAATAATGTCACTAAAATAAGGCGTTTTTGTGCATTTCTCGCCGTTTCTTCTTAATTTTGATAACATTTGGTGGCCAAGGCGTTGTAAATGTTACCAGGACCTTCGAGACTCCAGTATACCTCTAGCAGCGCTTGTCAAAGAAGACGGAATCACTACCATCTTCCGCCATAAGAGGGAGTCGACCACATCAAGGTTCCGCACCAACATCTTCCGATCCTCATCTCCCGTGCCGGGCCCGACACCTCTATCCAGGAAACACTCTCACGGGTTCTCCCCTCTGAGGTTCGCGCTGCAATCACAGTACAGTACTGCGCAAACAATTTGCAGGAAAAGCGTTTCGGGGCGTTTTGTGCGCTCACAAAGCGCCGCATCGCCGTAACTCACTTCTAAATCGACGAAATGAGTTTTTTCAGGTTTTCGTATTCTCAAAAAGGCGAATGCAATGGTACGTGTAGAAAGTCTTTTCAACTTGATATTTTGCTGAAAAATGGTTATTTTCTCCTGTAATTCATATCGACCACAGGTCAAAACACGACGGATTTCGGCAATCATGACCGTCTGATGAGTTCCAAATGATGGATTTTGTGGCGCAAATATGTGATTTTTGATAAAATTCTGGAGCTGAATCTATTATTTTGTAACACTATCGCATAGGACCCAATGAAAGTAATTCATAAATGACTTCGAACTGAAATCAAAACGTTTTGAAGCAAGTTGTGACGATGCGACGCTTTGTGAGCGCCAAAAAAACGTCGCAAAACGCTTTCTTTGCAAAAAAAAAACATGCGCGGTACTGTATGAAAAGCGACACAGCTCCAGGACTAGACAAGATTTCTATTGATGTGCTTCGAGCTGGGGTACACCACCTAAGAGCGGTTTTTGTTGCACATATGTATGACATCGTATGTACAGACGGAAGTAATTCCTGACCAGTGGACTTCGTGCACATTCAATCTGAGACTTTGTGCACAGTCATTATTCACAAGAGGATGACCGGGGAGATCTTTGCAACTATCGACCGATAAGCTTGCTGAGCGTGCTGCACTAGCTATTCACAGAGAATGTTCTTTCGCACATATCACGGATTTTGGATGGAGCTCAACCATCAGAAGAGCAGGCAGGATTTCGCCAGGGATTTATCTGCGTGGACTGCATCCAAGCCGTCGCCAAGTTTATCGAGGTCTGCCGGAAGTACCAACCACCCTTTTGTAACATTCATCGACTACCAAAGAAGCCTTTGGGAACGCTGGAGCTAATGCCGTTTTCTTAGCTCTAGTCATTAGAGGAGTGGACCCGTCCTATGTAAGAACAGTAGAAGACCGCAATCGAAACTGTACCACGACGATACAGTTCTTTCATCGTTGTCTCACTAGTGTCATTGGAGAGGAAGGGAGGAGGGGACGTATACTATACTTGTTCACCACCGCTTTGCTGTGGATAGTGGAGCTCCTCCACTGGTACTACAAGGGCATATGTTTGAAAGGGCAACTCCTCTCAAACCTTCGCATCGTCATCCTTTCAAATGGTACCAATGAAGCGGAGGCGCTGTTCACCGAATTGATCGGAGCATGTAGGATTAGACTGCTGATCAATAAAACGAAGGTTCAGCCCATGATGAACGCCTGGTGTCAGACTATTTAGATTTCAAATTTTGTGGTTAAGATTTATGTATGTTGTTCTGCTGAATTTCTGTGCTTGTGCTATGTATTGTCTCACTGCATTGAGAAATTGATTCCACACATACTTCATTGTCTTCGAGTTCTGCATGAAATAAAGTTTTTCCGTGCATTCATGTTATGTTCCTGTTTCATTTCAAGCGTAATGTGGATTATCAATATTCAATGTACTGAGATTGCATTGGTACTCAGTAATTGGGGTTTTTACAATTGCATTGCATAGACCGATGCGTTATGTTTAATTAACTTGCATAGACAGAGAGCGAGGAATTCCTGGAATAGAAAATGGATTTCGAGCTTATGAGGGCCGGTCATGCTATCAGAGCCCTGAAAGCTCCGCAAAAAATCTGTGGCAGGAGTTGCCTGGATCCCATAGAGAACCTGTTGAGGACCTGCCGCCTCGGTGCCAGACTGGAGCACAAGCGACAGGTTTGTGGTAGGATCGATGCATTGTCTGATTCTGCTGAGATCCCACTGCCTCGAAAAGGCAAAAATGCGGCAGTGCCAGGATTCTGCGGCGAATCTACCGAGATTTTCGCCAATGCTTAGCAGGACTTGAACAACCAACCCCCACCGATCCATCGCTTTCTAGTCAGCTGCGTTATCGACTGAGTCCTTGCTGCTACACTAGGGCGCTCCCTGATGGCGGCTAATTCGCGGCCGACTCCTGTGCAATTTGATCATGTTTGTGGTAGTTCCTGGTTGTTATTTTGCAGTATTTCTGCGGTAAATTCGCAGAAATTCCTCGGCTAGCGCTGTTTTCGCATAAAATTCTCGATAGAATCCAGGATCGCGGTGAATTCTAGGTAAATCCGAGACATTACATTGTAGAGTAGGTTACAGTACATTCACAAGGGGTCGGCGTCCATAACTTTATACCACTACGCGCCAGTAGCGTGGGCGCTATTCGTAAAACTCAACGCCAGCGCGGCAAGCGCGTGACGCGCGGGCGTGGCATTAGAGTATAAATGGCTTGACGCTTCGCCGTGATGCCAGCTCCGCCATGGCGGCGATGGCCGCAACAACGTTTTTGATCATTTTCATTATTAAACCATCTTCGATTTCATTCCGTTCCATGCTTATTAATTCAGTAGCATTTTCTGCTACCATAATGATGAACGCGTGTACAAATCTTGCTTGCTCGTCAAAGTTAAGGCCCACTCCAATCCGCCATGGCGTCGCCGCTGGAATATTCATAGTCTCCGCAAGCGCGGCATGCGCGTAGAAAGCATTCTTACTTTTACGCTATGCCCGCGCATCACGCGCGTGCCGCGCTGGCGTTGAGTAGTATGAATAGCGCCTTAAAAATCCTGGCGATAATAGCTCCACAATACTAGGCGACAGTAGCTTGACACCAGATCGGCGCTAGTAGCTCCACAAAGCCAGGCGACAATAGCTTGACATGGCCGGCGTCAGTAGCTCAATGAAACTAGGCGACAATAGCTAGAGTTTTTCATCATCTAGCTTGACAAATTCACCATTGTCTAGCTACGACCTGGCCAATTTCAGACTTGTCGCCCCGGAGCTCCTCGGCGACAGGTGAATTTATCTGGGGCTGCTAGCAAGCGTTTGCCAGAGGTTTGTTCGCGACTGCTCGCGTGCGATGTCGTGCGCGGCGTCGCATTCGCCGCGGCCAGTCGACGTCACACCCCCAATTGATTGATCTGTGCTCGTTCCTTCGTTTGGCCTTAATTCGTGTGTAGTTAGTTTCTCGTTACTAGTCAATTCCTAATTCTTCCCTCTAGTGTTTTTCAAGAGTTGTGCAAATTTTTGATTAAATCCGCGGATGCCAGCCAGCGCCATTATCATTATATCCATTTTGCCACCTGTGATTGTTTATTGCAGTTGATTTTCTCTGAATAATGCTAACCAGACACCCACTTGGCGCGACGTGATTACGGACCCCGCACATTATCTCACGCCTAGTGGTATTTTTGGCACTGGGCGAAGTGGTAATGCAGTTTTCGTCGTTGCGAAGGATTTTAGGGCTATTCTTCTCAATCAGGGAAGAAGATTTTAAAATATAAGAATTGGGAATTGGAAACACTCGAATTGGCCAAAAACATTCACGCTTAAACACTTTTTTGCTATTTCCACTATTGTAGTATTATTTTGTTTCACCTCTTTTTTCAGTAAGGTATGGTCTATAAACGGTGCATATGATCTAAATACTGAAACCTGGTTGTTTTTATTCTTGTTTTCGAAATCTTTTTTTGTTGAGGCTCTCACAAATTAGGTGTTTAGGGTCGTAAACGCATCTGCCAAAACGACTAGTATCGTTAGTATCTCTAGTGGCTCAATAGTAAAACTGCGCAGTACCCAGCCCCGAGCTGCAGATTCAAAGAATTTACAAGCCTTAAAAGTAGTAGTTTGTGCTTTTTGCACCCTCCGAAAGGGGCATTATTCTTTCGAAAATTTGGAAACGGACCTCATAAACGTGTTCAGCGCCCAAAACTACCACCATAAATTTGGGTAAAGCGCATTTTCCATACTTTGTCCAGACTGAAAGCAGTTTGGAATTGTATGGATGTACGGTTGGGCGTATATTTATACCGATTAAAAGGCTCTGGAAGCGTTTTAGAAAAATGTTTCAGAGTTGACTTAAGACTTTCCCAAGGGTTTTTTCGGGGCGCTGATCACGAATCTGTGATTTACTATCCGATTTTCCCAAGTTTTCGGCTAATTTGGTTCGAAGCTTCCCAACCGGGAAAATTTCGAGGGAAAAACGCCACTTTCGAGATTTTCGGAGTGCTACGGTAGATAGTGCTCAACTTGTTCCTCTGAGGGTTATTTGTAGTGTTGTACACGAATCTGGAGTCCGCTTGCCGATTTTTTGCAAATTACGGTAGATTACTGTGGTTACGCGGTAGCTTGGTCAAAATCTCAGATTTTCCTCAAAATTTTTATACGGGGGTTATTAGGGGCGGTGAATACGAATTTAACTTCCGTTTGTCGATCTTCAAAATACTAAGGTGGGTTTAGCCCCCTAAAAGACATGTTACCTACCGCAACCTAGGGTAAACCTCGAAACTTACAAGGGAACCACAATAAGTCATAGTGACCATTCCGAACAAAATGTACTTTTCTAGAACCATTTTTGGACGAAAAGTCCGAATATTCCTATCGCAGCTGCCTAGACCCGCTCTGAGAGAAGTTATGAGCGTTTTTTGAAGCCTCGCGGCAAGGTAAGGGTACCCCCCATAGAATTTTTAGGGTGTTTTTAAATTTTTCTCTGGATTTCGCTAAAAACATGTTTGTGAGGGTAATCTGGGTTGCTGAACACGAATCTGGGGTTCGCTTCTAAAAATTTTGAGGTCTACTGCAGGTTACGGTAGGTAGCATGCCATTTAGACGGCAAAACCTACCTCAATATTCCGATAATCGACAAATGGACATCGAATTCGTATTCAGCACCACAAATAACCCCCAAATAGAAACTTTGAGATAAATCTGAGACTTCGACCAAACTACCGTATACCCACCGTAATCTACCGTAAGCTGTCAAAGATCGATAAACTCTCAACAGATTCGTGTTCAGCACTCCAAACAACCCCCACAGGATTGAATTGAGCTACGTCTGTCGTCGCATTCCGGAAATCGTCAAAAGTTGATTTTGCCGTCAATTTTCTCTGCCAGTGGGAAGCTTTGAACAAATATAGTCGAAAACTTTGGAAAAACGACAAATGAACCTCAGATTCGTGATCAGCACCCCAAATAATCCCCAGAATGAATTTTTAGTCGAATCTGGAATATTTTTTCTAAAACGCTTCGAGAGCCCTCTAATTGGTAAAAATAAGCGCCCAACCGAAAATCCGTACAAGTCCAAAACGCTGTTAGTCTGCGCAAAGTTTGGAAAATGTTCCTTCACCCAAACTTTTCTTAGTGGGGTAGTTTAGGGCGCTGAACACGATTATCAGGTCCGTTTCCGGAATCGCGTAAAAATAATGTGCTTTTTGGAGGGTACAATAGGTACGAAAATCACAGAAAAAACGCTCATAACTTTTTTCGAGTGGGTATAGGCAGCTGCGATGGGCATATTCGGACTTTTCGTCAAAAAATGGTTCTAGGAAAGTATATTTCATTTGGAATGGTCACTATGACTTATTGTGGTTTCCTTGTTAGATAAATGGACTCCAGATTCGTGTTCGCCACCCTAGATTACCCCTACCTACAGCTTTTGAGCTAAATCCGAGAAAATTTTTTGAAACTCCAGAAAAATGCCTGATGGGAACCCTTGCCTTTTCGCCAGGCTTAAAAATGCTCAAAACTTTTTTGAACCTGCAGCTCGGGGCGAGATACTGCACATATTTACTATGGAGCCAGAAGAGATATTAACAATACTAGTCGTTTTAGCGGATGCGTTTACCACTCTAAGCACTTCCTTTGTCAGTTCTTTCCTTTCTTACGTGGGAAACGTAATCCATTGTTCATTTGGCTTATTTTCATAATCTGTTAATGTAGTGCGCTACTATTCGCCCAGCTCGTTGAGAAATCATCAATAAATTTGCAATAGTAGAAAAAGAAAAAAAGAATATAAACGTGAATGTTTTTGTCAATTCGAGTGTTTCCATTTCTTAGATTCAAAAATCCTCTCCCCAGATTGAGAAGAATAACCCTAAAATCCTTCGCAACGACGAAAACTGCATTACTACCTCGCCCGGTGCCAAAAATACCACTAGGCGTGAGATTGTGTGCGGGGTCCGTAATCACGTCGCGCCAAGTGGGTGTCCGGTTAGCATTACTCATTTTCTCTCCGTTTCGGTCAGTCTTCCGTTCGTTGACTCCCTTTTCTTGCCCAAATCTCCCTTCTGCGCTATCCCACGGGAGTGCTAGTATGAAGCTTCGGGGCCCGCTCTGTTCCTAAGCAAATCATATGTATCGATAAAATGTGTTCAGACTGGTAATCGCAGGTAAACATGGGCCGCATTTTTTGCGACGGGGTCGACTGCGGCGCGGTCGCGGCGCGCCCCTACTGGCGCATCGCCAGAGCACGGTTTTCACCCACGTTCCTCATAGTAAGAGGAAGAGTCGTGAAGGAATATTCCTACTAACTATACGCTGCTTCGTGTGTGTGACCGTCTGTATGTGTGTGTGTGTGTGACAATGAACGGAAATTAGTCATCGTCACCCGTCGTTAACAATTGACACCCGGTTGTCACACACTGTCCACGCATGCAGCCTTTGTGATTGACCTCCCGTGTCAATGAGAAAACGAAAACATTCTACTGCATATATTAGGAATAATGCGTGCCTATTGCTTCAACTGCTCCTTTCTGCGATGAGTTCAAGAACTGAACATTAATCTAAACCGAAATGTTCACCAATCCATGGAGAAGTGTGTCATTACTTCCTCCGTAGATTCTCTTCTTTCGAATCTTTGTCAGACTGTAAAGGGGTATGCACTGCATTGCGAAAGTTCCCTGCGTGAAGTTGATTGAGCAAAGTGTAACTGATTTCCGTGAAAACATACAGTAGCGCACAAGTCCTTTTTCTGCAGAAGGGGCTTTTTGTGACGAATTTTGCTCATACAACTCTGAGAAATATTGCCGCGACTCCGCCGCAACTCCTTCGACTTGGCGCCTGCTGGAGGAGTCGCGGGGGAGATGCGGGGCAGAACCGCGGGCTATTCTTTGTTCGCAGAATCGCGGTAGGGTCGCGGAAAAGTCCTGAGGGAGTCGCGGTAGATTTGCGAACGCTTGACACCCGAAGAAGTCGCAGCAAAGCCGCGGAAGAGTTAAGGGTCGCTGGGGGGTTGCGGGACAGTCCGGGATCACGGTGGAGTCGCGGGGCAGTGGCGGAAGAGTCGCGGCAATATTTCTCAGAGAAAGCGCCACATCGCCATATCTCGCTTCGAAATTGACGAAATGAATTTTAGGGGTAGTTTTCGTGGTCCTCTCAGTGAGGCGAATGTAGAGAGCCATTGCAACTCCCGTAGTTATGAGGTTGGAATGGGTTAAAGATGAGGATTCGCCACCAGTTCTCACCAGCCATCTAGCACTTATCATCCAAATTTGCACAGTAGAAGCTTTTTATTTTTTAGTGATTTTGGTAGAAGAAAGGCAAAATAAATTTTCTCATCTAGATAGTTTAAAGCGTGAAACCACTTCAGACGTTCAGAGAAACTTATTGCACTGGACACACCGAATTCCACGGAGGGGGTGGAAAGTCAACTTTTCAAAAAGTTTTTAAACGCGTTCATCCAAATCAGGAGTTTTTTGGGTTTTCTTTGCTATTATGGCTTGCCTCAAGAGCTTGCCTACTCGAAAACATAGAAAAATAAGACACCGTTTTCTGCGCGTACGATGCAGGAGAGAGGCTGAGAACGAAGGGAAGAACTGGGCTACTGATTGGAAAGCATCGCTCATCTCGCAACTGTTGAGCTCGAAAGTTCGTAAAAGGGGCGTGCCAAAGTGGCTTCCGGGCGTGGGCGCCCCAGGGTGGCTTCCTCCTATATCTCGCTTATTTAGGGGGATTGAGAGTTCGCACTTGGCAGGTGTTGTTTACGGTGGGTCTACTTCACAACTGTATGGAAATCTCAGATTTCGTCCCTGAGCTTGGACTGTGCCTTTAAGGCTGTTGAGCACAGCGAGGCACCACCCTGCAATTTGAATAATCCATAGATCCTAAAGCACGACCACAAGTACGCCGCGAAGCGGCGTGGGTGTGCACCTTGTAGCAGGGTCAAGCGGGGTTGCGAAATTCCGCAACGGGGGGGGTCGCGAAAATTTGGGTCCGAAAGTGAATGTTAGTGGGGATCGCTAAAATTTTGGTCCAAAAATGAGAATCTCGTGGATATCCAATAAATTCTCGATTACTTTTGGTCACCCAGGGAAGGATCGTAGCAGTCGGTTTTAGGCTCTTGGGCTCAACTACTAAACGAATTTTCGGCGTCTGACAGTTTTAGTAATAAACTATAAACTGGCCGGACTCTGGGAGGAGAGATCGCAAAAATGGCGCCTCGGGGAGGGGGGATCGCAAAAATTTTGGATTTTGGAAAAAAAGTGACGGGGGGTCGCTCCGATTTCGAAAAATTACGCAACGCTCCGCTTGACCCTGCCTTGTAGCATATATCCCTTTTAAAGCATCAACAATTTGTACAAAGCTGTCATAAATGAAACATCTATTGGTTTCGCTAGTTTCAAGGGTGTCTGCCAACGATCACAATGAAACGGGCCAAAGGTTTTCCTCGCGGGTTCTAAATCTGCTCTCGAACCGGATGTTGCCAATATATGATCTAGTTCCGCAATCGCGTTCAGTCCGCAAAGTCTCATTATCACAATCGTAGAAGCGAAGCGGTTGTTTTGAGAATGATTCTAGTTGAATTTTTCAAAAACAACCGCTTCGCTTCTACGATTGTGATAATGAGGACTGAACGCGATTGCGGAACTGAACTGTATCTAACAAATCAGAGATAGATTTTTTAAGTGCTTCCGTAGAGATCGAGTGCAGATACCTCATAGGTGCAACTGAAGACGTCTCACAACGCCTTTAGTACTCTTGCCCATGTATGCAGTGGAGCTGTTTACTGCACAGTACCCGTCTACTGGATCCAAACGTCACTTTCGGGGAATTGGTTAAACTGAATAGTAAACGTAGTATGTAGTAAATATAAACCTCATCAGACCACCTATTGTAGGATTAGATTAAAGCCTTTTTAATGGGGAGCTGCCATCGAGAGTCCAAAACGTTCCCGAAGAATATTCGGCGGTTATATAAAAATTTTGCCCACTCCGTGACTGAAAGCTACGGAAAAAATTGAGAAACGTTCTGCATCTATACCGCAATATCCTTACAACTACAAAAAGCTCCTATCAACAGGATCGAGCAGGACTGGATAGCTTGCTAACGGGGATGGTAGAAAATTTCGGAAATTTTTTCATGGGGGATAGTGCATTTTTGAAGCGGAAAAAAGTATGTGTTTCTAGAAGAACGAGGTTACAGAAAATTATGAGAAACTCGTTGTACAAACCACAGGAATATAACTTAGTTAAGGTTTTTTTCTCAAATCGCTTGCGAAAATTCCCCGAGCAAAGTAGAAAATTTAATTCGAAGCATTTTACATGTTAGGAATGTGAAACATTTCAATACAATACCGTTGGGATCGTAGATTTTCCCGAATAAAAAGTTCTTATAGTCGGTTGCCTTTTAGCTCAAGCCCGACTATTTCGTTATTTTTGAAGTGTATTTGACTTTTTGCTTGCTTACACTACGCTCACGACTAGCAGGACTTTTAGCGCAAGCAAGGAACAAATTGGTATCCACCGCTCTCTGAATTCCACTTTGATTAGCCCTTTCATTCAGTTCTCGTTCTGCCATATTGAGATTGTGACGAAATCTGTGCCAAAATTTCATGAATCTTCATCAATACAGTTATTGCCACTATACGGCACTGCTTTTCACTGACAAGTACGCCGCTCTGACTGAAAGTAAGGACGGAAACCGTGCTCTGGCGATGCGCCAGTAGAAGCGCGCCGCGACCGCGCCGCAGTCAACCCCGTCGCAAAAAATGCGGCCGTAAACATGTTTTGTAATTTCGACAGACATGTTTTAACGTTAGGAGCCGATCGGGCTCCCGAAAATCTATACCGCTATTCGAATTCTCTAGTCGTTGTTACTTCGGTGCATTTTATCCCTCTTCATCACCTCATTTATAGGCATTTGGCGAAAATGCCTCAATCACGATCGCGAAAAACTCGATGCGAAGGTCGAAGAAAGATGGGCGAGAGAAAAGAGGAGCTGACGTAGGTGTTTTTACTTTTTTTGAACGTGGAACTTCAGATTTTACAGAGAGAGGTGGTTTTATTTTAGCATCGAGAAGTGGGTTTTTTTAGAAATATCGTAATTGAGGCACAAGTGGAGGTAAGAATACGAGGCGGGGTAAGAGGGAACACTATCGCGCGTGCAGGAAGCTGCGACATGGCGTCGTAGCATACGTTAGGGGGCTATTTATACGATGTTACGTAAATCTACCACACCTCGCCTCCGTCGGGGGCGCGCGCTCGCGTCGCGGCGTCGCATTGGAGCGCTCTTTCTCACAGCCCACTGCAGTTCCTCGCACGTACTCTACTCTAGCTGGGTGAATTGCGATATTTAGTGTGTGTTAGGGCTATATCGGCCTCCAAACGGCGCGTATAGCTGCAGTTTTAGGGTAGACGACACTCGACAATGCGATTCTCGCAAAAATTACGAAGAAAAGGGTATAGATTAATTCAGGTGGGTTCGGCATACTAATTGCAACACATGTGTTCCTTCACAGATTGGTCAATACAAGATGAATGCATGAGAAGGTTGTGCTCCAATATCTTACACACAGTCCGATGAGCTGATGCCGGCATACCGTTAGTTCATGTTCAAAAAGGTCATTTCGAGCACACTATAATGCTTAAAAACTCCAGTTCTGCTCAGGAAAACTCGTATATGTAATGTTTGGGAAAGTATGCTGAGGAGCAATTGCAAAAATTTTCCATAGATCGCAATTTTTGTCTTATTTCTCCTAGAACGATGTCCAGATTATCGAACTTAAGCCCACTTTGAATCTATTAAGTGGCGCAGAACATTTCGAAACTCAGTGAAGGCGAGCCAAATCGATTTTGAACAAATTTCCGCGCTGGGGGAAGTATGTTAGCCCTCTTTCGAAACAGCCGGCTGTCACAAGGATTATAATTCTTCTGATATAGCTGACGCTGATCACTCTGTGTGCCCTGTTTGCAGCAAGGTGCTCCATAAACAGAGTTTCTACCGGCACTTGAAGAATGTTCATCAGTACTCCGAGGACCAATGCAGTGAACTGAAGGAGGAACGGCATTTGGTGAATTCGTAAATTACCTGCCCTGTCTGTGGTAAGAAACAAGGAAGTCAAGAGGGATTAGCCATTCATCGTCAAGAGAGGCATACCGAGGATGGAGCATGCGGTCGTCCACAGGATAACACAGTATTCTGTCTCACCTTTGCCAACGAAAATGAATACAAGGTTTCAGAATTTTCTCTTGCTTAGTGGTGTACTAATACATCCGGCACGGACCTCAGGTACCGATTCGCAATACTAAATGCTTAGAATCACCATATCGCCACGTTAAGACCTTCAAGTCATAAAAAGAGGGGAAAGCCTGGTCCGCGGCGATGGTCTGTACTGTGAATGTGTTGACCAAAATTCAATGCGTTATTTAGTCCTTTTGCTTCTCTGTGAATAGAAACTTCCGAAATTAATTTTGATCTAACTATGCCTATCGGACGAATGTGAAAAAATTGCATTTCGCTTATGCATAGGTCTTCCGTGGACAAAGAAATTGGAAAACATCAGAGACTACGGTAACACCGTAAATATGCTGTTTCTCACACGAAAAGTGTCTAACGCTTGCGAATCAGGTGTTAATGAAAGATATAGAACACATTCGTCGAGCAAAACAGAAAAAACACACATCGAAGACTAACAGCGTCAAGGCCCTTCATGAACAACTATAGGATATGATGCGCAGGGCACCCAGCGCCGGAGCTGGACCGTCCAGTGACATATGACCCACAAATAAAGCGAATTCTGCGATGTTTCACACTTCTAGATTGTATATTATTCTCTCTGGCTTGTAGATTATACCCTGAAAATTTTGGAAACGATGTTGCCAGACGACAAATGAGAGATGAGTATTGGAGCACCACCTTCTCATGCATTCATCTTGTATTGACCAATCTGTGAAGGAACACATGTGTTGCAATTAGTATACCGAACCAACTTGAATTCATCTATTCCCTTTTCTTAGTATTTTTTGCGAGAATGACGTTGTCGAGTGTCGTCTACCCTAACACTGCAGTTATACGCGCCGTTTGGAGGCCGATGTAACCCTAACATACACTAAATATCGCAATTCACCTAGTTAGAGTATTGTACGAGCGAGGAACTGCAGTGGGCTGTGAGAAAGAGCGCTCCAATGCGACGCCGCGACGCGAGCGCGCGCCCCCGACAGAGGCGAGGTGTGGTAGATTTACGTAGCATCCTATTTATACTTCCCAACGCCGGCAGGTGACTCGCTGGCGTCCCGTTTGGTCGAGATCATATTTCTGGCGACCGGCGACACGACGTAGTGATACCAAACGGGTTTCAGAAGCCGAGAGCCTGTGCTACCCTAACCCTCGCATTCGCCGTGGAGCGCGTTATCGTATCATCGAGGGCAGCATTGAAAGGATTATAATTTGCCACAGGCACAAAATTTTCACGGAAGTGAAGTAGTTTTTCTTGCCAGAGTTTTCCATGAGTAGGCCCCAATATTTTGTTATCTTTATCACCGGTGAGGCTGTTTCCCTAATCCCTAGTGTGTTCAGCTTCAGCCGCTCACCTCCGGAGGATGACGGTATGTGAATGAAAACACACCGCTCTTAATTTCTTTTATACTCTACCCTTTATCAATTGGGTATCATCAATTTTGTTTACCGTGAGAATTTTGTGACGGTGGCAATTTATAATCGTCTGCAGCATTGCACTCACGAGGGATTTGATGCTGATATCAGCCACTGGGAGTATTTTTTCCTTAGAATTCAGGTCTGGATGTATCATTTTGTGTGGAACTCAGAATTAAGCGTAACTTTCAAGAGTTTGATATCTAATGAACACATGTATTGCGTCTGAACTCATCCGTGTCGTATTTTCACACCCAGCAAACTTCGCACCAACCCGGGGATCCCTCCCCTTCCAAAATCGGGAGAGTCAAGCGCCTCAAAAAGCGTACCTTACACGCGTCATATTCAGAATTTGAGTTCAATTCTGAGTTTCAGAGCTCAGAAAATTCTGGCCTCGAACGATTTCGACGTAATCGTAATGAAATACGCGGTCGTGAATGGCTTGATTAAAAGCACGCCCATGCCGATCACTTTTTCCGCAGGGCTACCGTAACCATTCTTGAACAAAACATGATAACGAATGTAAACACACGCTCATAACATGCGGGATATAAAAGACCGGAGGAGCGGTATGCATTCATTCACACACCGCTCTCCTCGAGAAGCCACTGGGGAGTGGCCGAGGAGGTCGAAATTGTGCAAACATGTTTGTTGGCTATTAGGATGTGCTCATAACCATGCTGACTCTTGGAAAAATTTTAAAGGAGGGCTACGGTAGCCCTGCGGAAAAAATGATCGGCATGAGCGTGCTTGTGGCTTGATCATGCTTCTTCTTATCACCCATGAACAGAGCATCGCATCAGAGGCGTAGGAAGCTAGCCACCTCACACGGCTTGTACCATAGATCTCGAGCAGACAAGGTTGTAGGCCTAGCCGGACATGAAAATAGATGCAATGAATCATGTCCAGCACATTCACAATCGGGGCATTTATCTGGGACTGACTGATCAATCCGATGAGTGTGGGCCTTTAGATATCTGGAGTGACCGCATCGTAGACCAGCGAGGATTGTTCGGGTACGTCTCGATAGTCCAGCTTCGCTGTCGTTGACTCGCGGGGGCACGCCGCTATAGATTAAGTTGGGCTGAGCATCAGACAGGTACTCTGCCACAAACCGCGTATGCTCAGCCATCTGGAGTCTTCTGCGCGAGAGCTCGGATGTGGCCCAGCGTTGTTGATCGACAGCAGACAGAGAAGCATTGAGCGGCATGCGTATGCTTCTTGGGTGGGGGCCGGACGACAGAAGTTGGTGATTTGGATGGGTCGGGCTCTTGACAATACTTATTAGAAATTGCTGAGACTGGAGTAAGCAGTGCTCTTTCACGGGAAGTAGGCCGGTTTCCTGATGAAGATGCGGAATAGGCGTTGACTTGTGACATCCTGTAATAAGCCTCAGGGCTTGATCATGCTAAACGTACGGCTTCTCTGTCATAGTGCAGTGCTTCTTAATTACGAAGGGCGGAAAGTCATCGAATAGTTCACCGACGGTAGAGGTTGCGATCGATTTCCCTACACTCTGAGCGATTCACGCCTCGGGTGATAGTAAACTGACCCAAACTTGCAGGTAAGAACCGTGATCAGCTAGCGGTTATCAGGTTGAAATCATGTGCTAAACCGGCATACATACAACCTAAAGCGCCTTTCACAGTCTGCCGGACGACGCCGTCCGCTACGTTATAAGATAGGGCTGCGGTGTCGGTGCCACCCGCACTGCGATGTCGGCCGACCGACGTCGTACTGTGGTGAAATCATTGACACGACGTCGGAGCAAGTTATGACCTGTCAAAACGTGTTGCTTTCGCATCATGTTTTGTACTGGAGAGTTGGAACTGACGGTTGTTCACCGCAGCTTCCCTCGCACTGCGGCTCACTTTTAACGTGCCGGACGGCGTCGTCCGGCAGACTGTGAATTTCGACCTCCTCAGCCACTTCCCAGCGGCTTCTCGAAGTGAGCGGTGTGTGAATGAATGTATACCGCTCCTCTGCCCTTTTATACCCCGCATGGTATGAGCGTGTGTTATCGTTCGTTATCATGTTTTGTTCAAGAATGGTTACGGTAGCCCTCCGGAAAAAATGATCGGCATGGGCGTGCTTGTGAGAAAGTATGAATGGCTACATTCTACGCTCTCGCTTCACGCGCGTGATACGCTGATACTGGGAAGTATGAATAGCCCCTAATTCTAGAGAGTACTTATATCTTTGCTACCGGGCGAGCCTGGTACCTGCGTCGCGGCTCCCTAAGTAATTTGCATGGTCGATGTGCTGACCGAGATGAGCCGCGGCATGAGTCTTCTCATTTTTGGGTATCCGTGAGTTGGATGTAGTATTGCTATTAGGTAAACGAAGCTTTCCCCCAACCTCCATCCAACTTCTTTTTTCATTCGAAGAGTACTCAGATGACCCCCCGGCGGGTCATACATTTCGAAAGTCGAATTCTTTTTAAAGAGGATTGTACGCACCTACTTACATATAATGCATTGACCCTCACTCTGGGTTGAGCAGGATTGTGTCTCGGCGCGCCGGGGTGTCGTGAAAGTTTTGGAAAATTCATGGAGAAAATGAAAATTTGGGGGGTGTTCTCGTAAAATTTTTGCGGGAAAAATTGTTTTCTTCAAACCACCTGGTAAGCTAAAATGAGGTAGTGGTGCAATTTGACCAGGGGGGCATTGTGGCGCGATGCACTTGGCTACGCCCATTTCACCGTGGTGCACTAAATTTGAGCACCTTCCCAGGGTTCCTCTCCCCTGCCAAATCAGGAGAGTCGTTGCGGCACGGGAAAATGGGCGTGGCCAAGTGCGATACAAATAAGCCCCCACCTGGCCACATAGCACCGAGCTAGTAATAGTCGCCCTCCTGTCGTAGCAGGTTTGCTGCGTGAAATCAGTTGCGTCTGCAGCTGCCGTCATGAAATTTGGCGTAACGGTGGGTACACGGTAGTTTGGACAGAGTACCAGATTTCAGTCAAAATTCCATTCATGAGGTTATTCGAGTGCCTGGAAGCACGATACGTTATTGGAAGACTTGCGATTGCTGCTAACCTCCATTTCCCCGCTACTCGCAGTTTTCTGTATCACTATCATAGAAGTGATGCGGTTTTTCAAATGATTCCTTCATTTTCATAGTTGCATTCTTCGAAAAACAACCGCTCCGCATCTACGATCCTGATAATACGACTGCAAGTAGCGGGGAAATGAAGGGTATAGTGTTCTTGCTCGGCGAAATATGATTATGATTGAAGGTTCGATGAACGTTGGTAACGGCCCAAGACAAGAAAACAGGTCATGAAAACCATACGCGAAGGAGATAACTCAAGAGGAGGCTGAGCAAATCAACGAGAACGATCTGAAGAGGCAGGTTTCTAAAGCACTTTCACAGTGAATTTTCGCATGAGTACATTTTTTAACTGTCTTTGTCTCTACACCGAAGGGTGCGAAATCCACAATAGAGACAGCAAAATAGAAGTGATGTAGTATTGGAAACAATTATTCAGGGGTTGACCGGGTAGACTGTAGTCAAAAATGAAAAAAATTGAGATTTCGGACAGTCACCGCAATCAATGCGTGTTGAATATGCTGTCAACTCGAGTGACCACTATACTCGTTATCCGAAGTTTATCCTTCAAATACTGGATTGATTCGGATAATGCATTTTCGAGTTTCGCGGATAATGAATCGGTTCGGATAACGCCCCTTTTGAAACTTCTGAATAATATATCGATTTGAATAATGCCGCTCCTCAGTCTCCCGGACATTGGTTCGATTCGGATTATGCGTTTGTTCAAAATTTCTGATATCGGATTATCCGAATCTCGGATATCCGGTCGAATTTCTGAATGTGATTCATTCGGATAATAAGCATAGTGACCGCTCCCATCGAGGGGCTCTATCGTGGGGGCACGTTTTTTAAACAGCGTCATATGCTGCGAAATTTCATCGGAGCACGTGCTCATGGTAGTCCAGGGCTATGGTAGTAGCACACCGACAATCGACGCGGCCAGCTTGCTGAGAACAATCTGGGGACGCTAGCGGTTGGGCGAGGCTTCCAGGGGCGGGGCGGGGTCAAGTACAGCGAACGTGGGTGATGGAACCGGCGATGCTGGCGACATCTGAGTCCTGCCTCAAGAATGCGTCGTACGCTTTCCCTGGACATGGCTTCTTCGAGAAAAAACGGCTGATCTCGGTCGACATGCGAAGCATTAAGGAACAAATACTGAATACCCAGTCAGATTTGATCGAAAAACCGACTGAGTCCGGGACACAAAAAAACCTCGAGTGCATTGGCCCCACCCGTGTGCGTGCGTAGAACCACTGTCAAGCGGGACGTTGTGTAAATTTCCGAAATCAGAGCGACCCCTACGGCCATCAAAATTTTGGAAATTTCTGGTATTGATTGTGGCTTGAAACCGTTAGGGGGACTCGAGAAAATTAAATGATTCATCCATGAAAATGAAAATTTGGGCTGATATCTTATGCCGGATAGCGTTATCAGTCATTTTTTTCATGGACTCTGCCAACTTGAGACTTGACGCTTCGGGTAAAGCGGCTTTTATCACGCTCTGTTATCGTTAGGCATCAATTTCACCTTTAGGCCCCCGTCATAGTCGGCCGAAAAACCTGCTGAGTCCGACTGAGTCCGAATGAGTCCGGGGTGGAGAAACCTGCTGAGTCCCACTGAGTCCGGTTGCCCCCAGCGCCAACCAACTCCTCTGCGAAACACGCAATTGATAGTGACGATTATCACCTCAGCTGTGAATCGGAACATGTTTGGTGGCTGATTTTTCTTGTTTTCAACATGTCTGAATCTGATTTCCGTATTAGCAGTACGTGGGGCAGAGCGCAGACGGCGAGAGTCGAGATGCGGCGGGACTCGGCAGGTCGCAGTCGGCCGAAAAAAATGCACCCAAATCACGTGAAAAACACCTATATCGACCGGGTGGGGTGAGGATGGTTCCGGTGGGACTCAGTGGGACTCAGTCGGTGCATTGGCCCCGCCCTTGTACGCATGAGAACCATCAGTATCGACCGGGGGGATTGCGGTGGGCATCAGACGGTCGCAGTGGGACTCAGTGGGTTGATTTTTTGCACCCGTTTTCCACGAATTCGATGCGTATCGACCCGGTGGGACTCAGTAGATCCACCGACTATGACCGGGGCCTTAGCGCCGTCATCAAAGCTTATCCGCGCAAAGGGTGAATTTGCTGAGCGGTCGGCTATCAGTCAGTACAAAGAGTGAAAATACCGCCAGCGTAAACATGTTAATGCATATCAGTTGTTGAGCGGCTGGATATTACTCAGCGCAAAGGGTGAAATTACCGCCGTTGCTGGCATGTCAGAAATTTCTGAACAAGTGAAAACATCTCAGCGAAAACATGATAAAAGATTGATCACGTCTCGATGTGTTTACCATGAGCACAGCCGGTATAAAAGCCGCCTCATCTCACTAGAGTCCTCATTCGGCATTCTGATGCCGGCCCTGAAAGGTGACTTCGGGTCACTTTCCGGAGGCCAGCATAATTTTGGCTGCTGGGAGGATACAGTGGGTATCCTCACGGCGGGGGGGCTGGCGAGTTACGCCGCGGTCCGCAGAGGGTGGCTCATCACCGCAGACCTCGGTGAAGATTACGCCCATGTTGCGGACAAGGCGGGGCTTCTTACGCTGTGGACCTTCAAATTCGTGAAATTTTCGAGGTAAACTCACCCGTTTTTCGAGGTGATTTCACCTCATTTTCGGGGTGAATTTGACCCCTTCTCGCTGCCAGTTCGCACCATTTTCACGGGATATTCACCTCATTCTCACCTATCCTAGCGGCAAATTCACCCATACAGTGAATTTAACGCGGCAAATCAAGACTTCATGCATGAGCATCAAGTCTCTTTTGCTGAGGCATCAAGCCTCGAATTGGCAGAGGAGACTCCATGGAAATAGATACTTCCACTTTTGAAAGCGGTATCATTCATTCTCCAACTGAGTCCTGAGTGCCCCCCACCCAAATGGTTTCATACCGTGATTGTATCCCTTTCACTTCCAGAAACTTTTATTTCAGGTCCGAAATTTTGCGATCCTCCCAACCTTCAATTTAGGCCCAAACATTTTTCGACCCCCCATCCCCCGCTGCGAAATTTAACCACCCCGCTTGACCTTGCGCAGAGCACTCGTATCGACTAGCTGGATTGCGGACGTAAGTGGACTGTCGCAGCCAGACTCTGGGGGGGGGTGGATTTTCTGCGCGTCTGTCCTTATTTCAGGGTGTATCGACCGGGTGGGACTCTGTCGATCGACCAGTTCTGATGGTGGCCTACCGTGACTGTTTAACGTATCCATTCATTCATAGTAAAGATTGTGCTCGATTTGGAGAATCGTTTTGTCATTGACATGAACGTCTTTTTGGTGGGACACGTGTTGTTATTTGGAACACAAGAGCACGTGCTTTCGTAGCAGCATGTTCCCTAACTGTGCTCAAAGCCGGCTTGTCTTTAAGTTGAATGCGTATTCGACATGCATTGAATGCAGCGATTGTCTGAGAAGCTGAAGAGTTTTTAATGCTTGAACATTTCGACGTAGGTGGGGTCAGGGTAAAGCAGGGCGTTGCGCCGATTTTCGGCGAAGTCATGACCCCTCTGTTGACCAAAATTTTGGAAAATTTTAAAATTTCTCGCAATATCTCTTAACAAGTAGACATCAAATCTGTTTGTATTCAGTTCACCGAATATTCTTGAATAGAAAATTCGACTGAAATCTAATACTTAGCCCAAACTACCGTATACCCACCACAAGAAGAATTTCATGACGGCTTCCGCAGACACAGCTGTTCTTCAGCTGCAATTCATTACTATGGGGCTATTCATACTTCCAACCTCTCCCTCTGCCAGAGCGGCCAGTGTTATGACGAAGAGGTGGAGTATGAATGAAATTTCGATCTCACGCTCCGGCAATGAAGTATAGAGATCCAGAGACATCGCGATGGCAGAGAGCGGGGAGGGGCGGAGAATCGGTGGGTCTGTTCTTAGAAATGAAGCGATGCGGCTGGTCTTTGATAGGTTTGATACGATATGTTGGTTTTGTTGTATGTAAAGGAAGGCTCTTCAGGGGTGGATTCTACGGATTTTCAAAATAGACAATCATTAATAACGCTATCGGAAAACCCTTATCAGAGGCAACTTTCATTTTCAGAATTGACTCTTGCTTAGCCCCCTTCAAATAGATTTGAGCCAAGATTCATAATCGCACGACAGCCTTGTCGGTTTCCCGCGTACCTTCCGCGTGGAGGTGTGCATTTGACCCTTGTATTGTGGTGAGCGCGAAGCGCTCACCAGATTTGGCTTTGATTCGCCATCGCGCAACCCCCTGATCTCAGTATCAGGGTCCAGAGTAAACGAAGAAAGTTCGTTCTTTTTGCATTCAATATACTTTAGAAAGCTGAATAACTGTTCAAAAAATTGTCCGGAATGGTTACCTGAGATTCGAGAAAAATTGTCAAAACTACGTCATTTTGGTCGAAAAAAGGGATCATCTCCTTTTTTCAGTTGGCGTACACGATCTTGTTGGAACACTTATCGTTGAGCTAGAAAGCTCTTTTTTGGCCAGAATTTTGGCTATGTTTGCACCTAGCTCCTGTCAAATTTTGAAGTTTGTAGCTCAATTTCTGCGGAATCTCAAAATTGAGGGTCAAGAAAGACAAAAACACGTAAACATCCTTTCTTACAATGTTATTATAAATCATCCGACGTTTACTCATTCGTAAAAATGGAATAAACACCGTTACTGATAGGCTTTTTCTCAGGATTTTAAGCTCCCTGAGACGGGGCAACGCTTCAATCAATGCGGCGGATCTTGAAGTAGTTTTGGAACGCCGCACGGTGTGAATCAGAAGTGCGCCACAGAACGCCGTAGATAGTGTGCGGAACCCCAGTAGGAGTGCGCAAGACGCCGTAGAATGTGTGTGGGATTCAAGTGGGAGTGCGCAGAACGTCGTAGAAAGTGTGTGGGACCCAAATGAGAGCGCGCCGGGCGCCTAGAAAGTGTGCGGGACCCTAACGGGTGTGCGCAGTACGCCGTAGAAAGTGTGTGGGACCCAAAAGAAAGTACGTTGGACGCCGTAGAAACTGTGAGGTGACCAAGTGGAAGTGCGCAAGACGCCGTAGAACGTGTGCGGGACCCAAGTGGGATGCGAGGGACGCCGTAGAAAGTTTGCGCGACCAAAATACAAGCACGCCCATGCCGATCATTTTTTCCGCAGGGCTACCATAAACATTCTTGAACAAAATATGATAACGAACGATAACACACGCTCATAACATGCGGGGTATAAAGGGCAGAGGAGCGGTATGCATTCATTCACACACCGCTCTCTTCTAGAAGCCGCTGGGAAGTGGCTTACGAGGTCGAAATTGAGCAAACACGATTGTTGGCTATTACGATGTGCTCATATTTAGGCTGACACTTGGAATTTTTTCGAAGGAGGGTTACGGTAGCCCTGCGGACAAAGTGATCGGCATGAGCGTGCTTGTAACCCAAATGGTTGTGCGCAGAACGCCGTAGAAAGTGTGCAGGACATCAGTGGGAGTATGCAGGATGTCATAGAAAGTGTGCAGGACATCAGTGGGAGTGTGCAGGATGTCACAGAAGGTGCGCAGGACATCAGTGGGAGTGTGCAGGATGTAACAGAAAGTGTGCAGGACATCAGTGGGAGTGTGCAGGATGTCACAGAAAGTGTGCAGGACATCACTGCGAGTGTGCAGAACGCCGTAGAAAGTGTGCAGGACATCAGTGGGAGTGTGCAGGATGTCACAGAAAGTGTGCAGGACATCAGTGGGAGTGTGCAGGATGTCACAGAAAGTGTGTAGGACATCAGTGGGAGTGTGCAAGACATTAGTGGGAGGTGCAGGATGTCAAAGAAAGTGTGCAGGACATCAGTGAGAGTGTGCGAGACAGTGGGAGTGTGTAGGATGTCACAGAAAGTGTGCAGGACATCAGTGGGAGGTGCAAGACATTAGTGGGA
The DNA here is from genome assembly GCA_029168955.1 of Aplectana chamaeleonis. Classification (NCBI taxonomy): domain Eukaryota; kingdom Metazoa; phylum Nematoda; class Chromadorea; order Rhabditida; family Cosmocercidae; genus Aplectana; species Aplectana chamaeleonis. The sequence continues at coordinate 162,214 of JAPDOI010001521.1, forward strand.
GTGTGCCACAGAATGTGCGCAGGACATTAGTGGGAGCGTGCAGGACTTCATAGAAAGTGTGTGCAGTACATCAGTGGGAATGTGTAGGATGTAACAGAATGTGCGCAGGACATCAGTGGGAGTGTGCAGGATGTCACAGAAAGTGTGCAGGACATCAGTGGGAGTGTGCAGGATGTCACAGAAAGTGTGCAGGAGATCAATGGGAGTGTGCATGACATTAGTGGTGCAGGATGTCACAGAATCTGCGCAGGGCATTAGTGGGAGTGTGCAGCACCTCATATAAAGCGTGCAGGACATCAGTGGGAGCGTGCAGGATGTCACAGAAAGTGTGCAGAACATCAATGGGAGTGTGCAGGATGTCACAGAAAGTGTGCAGGACATCAGTGAGGGTGTGCGAGACATTAGTGGGAGTGTGCAGGATGTCACAGAATAGGCGCAGGCCATCAGTTGGAGTGTGAAGGACGTTAGTGGGAGTGTGCAGGACGTCATAGAAAGTGAGCAGGACATCAGTGGGAGCGTGCAGGATGTCACAGAAAGTGTGCAGGACATCAGTGGGAGTGTGCAGGACGTCATAGAAAGAGTGCAGGACATCAGTGGGAGTGTGCAGGATGTCACAGAAAGTGTGCAGGACAACAGTGGGAGTGTGCAAGACATTAGTGGGAGTGTGCAGGATGTCACAGAATCTGCGCAGGGCATTAGTGGGAGCGTGCAGGATGTCACAGAAAGTGTGCAGGACATCAGTGGGAGTGTGCAGGATGTCACAGAAAGTGCGCAGGCCATCAGCTGGAGTGTGAAGGACGTTAGTGGGGGTGAGCAGGACATCAGTGGGAGAGTGCAGTATGTCACAGAAAGTGTGCAGACATCAGTGGGAGCGTGCAGGACGTCATAGTTGGGGGGGGGATGAGGGCAGGGCATCAGTGGGTTTGCTTTTAATTAACACCACCAGGCATAAACCATGTTGGAAAGGAAACCTTTAGGAAAAATAAATGAAATTCTTGAAAGTTTAGGTTCCTGGCAAAAGTGAAGATTTGGCATGGCCATTTTTTCGAAAAAGTAGAAATATACTCAGTAAAAGGGCAAGGTAAAGAAAAATGAAAAAAGTTTGAAATATTCCCGAGAACGATTTGGCGGAGAATAATTCGTTTTTTTGAAATGTAGTGAAATAGTTGAAAGTATGATTTGGCAGTCGAGTTTGAACCGACCATTGATAAGAGTTGTGCAAAATGAGAGATCGCATTGTATGAGCTTATCCGTAGAACATATCGAAGCGAAATCATACGTGATAAGGCAAGCAGTAAAAGCTCGTTCGGGAGCTGGAATGCCGCGGTCTTCACGTATTAAGTGAAGTAAAATCAACTGTTTGTTAAATATCACGCGTGATTTTGCTTTGATATGTTCTACGGATAAGCTTATACAATGCGAGCTCTCATTTTGCACAACTCTTATCAATGGTCGGTTCAAACTCGACTGCCAAATCATACTTTCAACTATTTCACTACATTTCCCAAAAAACGAATTATTCTACGCCAAATCGTTCTCGGGAATATTTCAAAACTTTTTTCATTTTTCTTTACCTTCCCCTTTTAACTGAGTATATTTCTAATTTTTCGAAAAAATGGCCATGCCAAATCTTCACTTTTGTCAGGAACCTATACTTTCAGGAACTGAGCATTCAAACTTTAATTTGCAGCTTCTCCCGAGCATCTGCGCATGCACTCTCCCCATTTTTTATTTCCGCATAGCGTTTTTACTTCGTTCTGCACTGCACTCCCACTGGGATACCGCCGGGACAGATTTCTGGTAGTGGCTTAGTTATTTCTGTATCACTGTTGTATGGTACTTCGTTGAAAAGCAGTCAGAAACTGACATTAACATGGAAATCGGACCACTTCTGGGGAAACAAGTTATGGCTTCTATGAGACCATTAGTGCGCGCAAAAATGCCGTTTCCGCAAAAGAAAAATTCTGCTCGGTATTGTGGCCGAAGATTTTTTTGCATGATGACAGATCCTTGCCCGGCGCCCAAGGCTGCCCCTTCCCCTTTCTGCTCTCCACACCGTACGCTCTTAGCCTGAGCTGCGGCCCCTCTGTGATCATCACAGCGTGAAACTGTTAACTTTGTCTTCGAGAACGAATATGGCACGATGCAGAAATATGCATTTTTAAACGTTTTACAAACTGCTCATTGCCTTTGGAAGGTGATGTTTCTGGGCGCTGTTGCCTTCCTCGGCCACAGAGCAGAGAAGAACTCATCAAGAAATTATTTTTTCAGGGGTTGGATCAACTGTTCTGTTGGCCTGGGTTTGGACGGGAAGAAACGGCACTGCCGTATCTCCGAAAAATGAGTGAAGACAGAAGCTAGCGGGGGAGTGAACGCGGGTGGTCACGGAGCGTGTTCAAAAGGCATTAGACACGCTCGGAAATCATATCCATTTTACTGAGTAAATCGAACGCTTGAAACTGGTAGTAAGAGGAACTAACGAAAAAATCAACGGAACTATGCAAATAGAGGAATAAGGGCTATATTTGTTATCCAGGTTAAATTGGACGAGTTACATTGCGCGCGTGGTTGAAACAGTGCTGGTATTACCGACAAAACGGTTGAAATAGCTAAGCCGCTAGACTCTTACAGCCTTCACTAGAACGCTCACCTCATTGGAAACATCGAAATCAGGCAGTGGCCGCACTTGAACGATCAATCGTGACGAGTTTGTATTGGGGGCGGGGCTGTACGGGAAGCTTATGGGCAGGGTTGTCGATTTCTTCCTGACTCTCATTGCTCTAATTTAGTAGGCGTTTTGACTGGTTTTGATGCTTTCCAACGCCGCAGGCCTTTCACTAGGGGGCCATACGACTTCAGTAACGTAAATATCTCAACAACCTTTTCGAGCGTGTCTGCTACCTTTTAGGGCATATCATGAGCGAATTCTTCCCTCGCCGAATCATTTTTGGTTTTTGTTTGAGTTTATTGTGATTGTGTAGTTAAATTTCGAAGAGCTGGTCTGAATTTAGGGGTGAAACTTGATATTTTAGCCCGCCTACCATGTAGAACATTCCTCTTCCAAGCGCAGAGATCTAAATCGTCTCCCTCTCTTCCCCCACTACCCCAAAAAGCATTATCAAGCCGTTCCAGTCCCGACGAGGGAAAAATGGAAGAACTGGTTTGTGCAGCGATGCTAAATTACAAAATTTACATTAGCAGAGTTCTTGGTTTTCTTTTTCGGGGCGGTGTAAAGCGCGGTCAGGCTTTTTGGGGGTAGCGAGTATTAACGGCGACAACTTTTCCCTGTAGTTTCTCACTTGAGCGAATTTAGGTCTCCCGATTGGCAGGGGTTAAGCATTACATACGCTGGGCGGACCATAATACCATATTTCTTACATCTAAGGTTGAAATGTGCCTTTCAAACTCCTACCCACCATGCTACGCGCCGTAGCACCCGCAGTTCTGCCTCTCACTCCTTTGCTTATTTTGTAAGAATCTGATGGTATGTTTGTGATGTCTGCTATCTAATTGTTTTTGATCTTCTGTTGATGTTCAGTAAATGTTATTGCCTGTATAATAGTATCAAAAGTTTTGTGTCCCAATAATGGAAGAGTAGAAATTCAGACGATCCACTTATTGATAAAATGGTGAAATAGTGCTTAGGATGTAAGAAAAGCGCAGCTCGAACTTTAGTAACATGAAACCTTCTAATAGCCGCACCTAAAACCGGCGAAAAATTGGAAGCGGTCAAAGGGAGAGTGTTGTCTGGTCAAGAAGGGGCCATTGTGTAGGATCTTAGGCCGGGATCATGCACTTTCCGGCGACTAGCGACGCGACGCACTGTGTTAATCAACCATATCGACCGAAAATCAAAATGTACCTGATGTGCACTGTCGCCGTCGCTGGTCGCAGGAAGTATGATCCCGGCCTTAATGAAACTTACGCCGATCCGCTACCCTTCATACCCTTCATTTGCTGAAGTAGCGGAAACATTACGGTCTCGATCCTAAACTTTGGTTTTAGGATCGAGAAGTTCTTACGATTCCCACTTGTGATATTTTTGGGCCAAAATTCTTTGGGGACCCTCTTTACCACCCGTTGAGAAGTTACACAACCGCGCTTCACCATGGCAGGTATCGTTTTATGGCCTGCTTTGAATTAGGTAAAGGGCTTTCTTGCAATTCATATAGTGGCTATTTTTGTGGTAAAAGCAGCCAGATTCTTCCTTCCATTGTAGCGATACACCATTGCGGCTCATCACTCTATACAGCACACGATCTTTATTAGTGGTTTTTTTCACACATCGTGCTGTGTATTTGTCCGTTTCAGGGCAATGCACCGATTTGTGCGATTAAGAGCGCTTTTGTAGTTTTGAGTGCTTTTAGAGGTTGCAGATTGCATCGTCGCGATATCGTAATCACAAGGTGACAAATGCGAAAGCGCGACCATGTAATCTGCAACTCTAAAAGCACTCAACTTACTACAAATGCGCCTTAATCACACAAATCCCAGTGCATCTTCCCTGAAAACGGACAAATACACAGCACGATGTGGCAAACTCCTAATAGAGATCATGCTGATGTATAGAGTGATTAAGCCACAATATGTCATCGCTACAATCTAAGGCTAATCCAGCTGTTTTTCCTCAAAAATAGTTTCCATTAGACTACCAGTAAATTCTACTAGATTACTACATAAAATTCTGCTGGATTGCAGAAAATTTCACTAGATTACCAGAAAAATCTAGTAGATTACCAGAAATTTACCACTAAATTACCGCCCGATTCCAGTAGATATTTGTGGTAAATCTCTGGTAAATGACTGGATTTTCAGTAGATTTTTTTCGGCCTGAGATGTTGGACTTAAGAAATGCATCGAGAAATGCAATATTTACACCACATAATCACTCACTATGAACTGGACAGACGATCATGATAGCAGAAATCTTTCATGTTATGATTTGTTGTCGACATGAATTTTAGAAGGAAACACACAGTTTCCAACAGGATACGGGAGTTGCAATGGCTCTCTACATTTTCCTCACTGAGAGGACCACGAAAACTACCCCTAAAATTCATTTCGTCAATTTCGAAGCGAGATATGGCGATGTGGCGCTTTCTCTGAGAAATATTGCCGCGACTCTTCCGCTACTGTCCCGCGACTCCAACGTGATCCCGGACTGACCCGCAACCCCCCAGCGACCTTTAACTCTTCCGCGGCACGCACGGCACTTTTTCGTGTCAAGCGTTCGCGAATCTACCGCGACTCCCTCAGGACTTTTTCCGCGGCCCTACCGCGATTCGGTGAATGAAAGAATAGTCCGCGGTTCTGCCCCGCATCTCCCCCGCGACTCCTCCAGCGGGCGCCAAGCCGAAGGAGTTGCGGCAGAGTCGCGGCAATATTTCTCAGAGTTGTAATGAGCAAAATGCGTCACAAAAGGCTCCTTTTGGCAGAAAAAGGACTTGTGCGCTACTGTATGTTTTTTACGGAAATCAGTTACACTGTGGCGCTCAGCCAAGCACACGCAGGAACTTTCGCGATGCAATACACCAACCCTTTACAGTCTGGACACAGATTCGAAAAGAAGAGAATCTACGGAGAGAAGTTATGACACACTTCTCCATGGATTAGTGAACATTTCGGTTTAGATTAATGTTCAGTTCTTGAACTCATCACTTAGAAAAGAAAGGAACAGTTGAAGAAATAGGCACGCATTAATCCTAATATATGCAGTAGAATCTTTCTCATTGACACGGGGAGTCAATCACCAAGGCTGCATGCGTGGACAGTGTGTGTGTGTGTGTGTGTGTGTGTGTGTGTGCGTGTGCGTGTGTGTGTGTGTGTGTGTGTGTGTGTGTGTGTGTGTGTGTGTGTGTGTGTGTGTGTGTGTGTGTGTGTGTGTGCGTGTGACAACCTGGTGTCAATTGTTAACGACGGGTGGCGATGACTAATTTCCGTTCATTGTCACACACATACACACACACACACACACATACACACAGACGGTCACACACACGAAGCAGCGTATAGTTAGTAGGATAGGGGGTGCGTGGTTCCGTGGTTCAAATGTGGATAACATAAAAAAAACACGAATTTGAACAACACCGAGAAAGAAATCGGCGAGTTTAGTTGGAACTGCGATCGATACTGCAGTATGACTCATGTTCGCCAAGTCGGAGGCATGTCTAACGCGCAGCCGACGGGAAACTGAAAGCCTGCACACTCATCGCGGTGCCGACGCGGTTTTGCAGAGGAGCCGTGTTGTCGACGCTACCTCTTTATCGAATTGCGGAGCCGACATAAGGCTATCGTGGGGCCACTGCGTCACACACCACTTTTCCACGATCGCGGAGCCGCCAATCAACTGTCGATACCCCATCGCGATACCAGCGAAAATCTCGGGGCTATCGCGAAACCGGCGATACCGATTTTCTTAGAGTGGAAGGGATTCTATTCGTCGAGTATCCTCGAACAAATTGCGAGTTCGCAAACCTACTCTGAACGTTTCATAGATAGTTTAGTGGTGGAATCGCTGTGGCGGAAACAAATTTTACGGAGCCATGAGCCTGCCTTGAAATTGTCGTTTCGGTGCCCTGGATTTGCCGGGTCGTAGCCTGATAGGTAGTCATTTGGTTGATTTCAAATCACGAGCCAGCTGTGTGTACTCATGTAAAAGCTGTATGTAAACACATATTCTTTTTTTCCTGAACAAAAAAAAACGTGACAATGAGCACAGCATCATAACGAATGAACTGCATGGGATAAAGATTTTCTATCAATGAAGTGAGGTTTTAGAGTTCTAATATTGCAATATCGTGAAATGACTGGTAAACTTCACAACCAATTGTAACATTACATACATATTTGCGATCACGGCTCAATAGAAACTCTTCATGATTCGGATCGACAACTTGCAGCAAATTGGCATGAGAACGGACGAAAGCGTGCAAACATTTGCCTTCTATAATGTGATCACTAGCATGATGGACGACTAAGCTGTGATTGCATGAGGTTATGTAGGAAAATTTTCACTGCAGGATTATGCATAAAAAGAAGAGGAGGTGAAAAGTGAGGATAAATGGCGACTGCTGGTACTTCTGGAGCCTGAAACGTCAGTTTAGTAGACACAGGAACTTCCGCATTGAATTGAGCATATACTTTGAAAACGTAATAAACTCATAGCCAGTTACTTGGAAAGGGTACGACATCCTGACTTGCCGGATACTTTGGAAGGTGGACATCGGTAATACAATTCAGCACCGCCATCCCAGTCGCATGTCGCGTCCAGAAAACGGACAAAAGCGCTTTTGCCAGGCGGAGCACCTGTAGGCGGGACAGTCTCCGCCCCTAGCACTGACCAGACGCGGCACGCACCAAAAAAATGGCTCGCGCAAATTTTGGCGCGTCAAAATGCGCGCGCACTGGAGTTTCTGGGCGTGTCTTTTCAGCGATGTTTCCTCTGCAGGAATGCTTCTCCATCTTGTAGCTGAACTTTTTATATTGCGCAGTGTCAGAATATTAGGATGAACTCAGTTTGTTGAAGTCCTTTTAGCACTGTTATGGGAATGG